>JAFIRS010004401.1:0-88347 GCA_018342105.1 Gonioctena quinquepunctata
TGATTAGTTTTTTTCACAATCAACAATATGATTGTCTAATTTCCTGACTACGGAAATAATTTAGACATCTATCAAAAAATTAATATTTTGTCTTATGTTTATTGATTTGTGAGCCAACCAACGAAAAGATCTTAATCCAGCGTAGTGGAATTTAATGTCTGTCTGTTCGTCGTCATCGTCAATTTCCGGTGGTGCTTCGTAATCATTAAATTTTTTACAGAGTATTTATTTTGAATCATGAGTAGGTTGATATGTCGAGCCAATTTTTCTTTTGTAAGTCTCGTCGGTACAGTTGTGAAAAATGTTTGTACGTCGTCGTCATCGTTTTTCGCTGATGATTTAACCAACTCCAAAATATATACGTTCACCGAAATACCGTTAAGTTTTCGAATTTTGATATTTGGCCGAGAGTTATGGAAATTCCAACCCCTCCATATTCAGTACGGTCGACCAATGAGGGTATTTCGATGTACGTTCTGTATTTTTTTCAACGGGATACAGAGCGGACACGACTGCCCATCCGAAACAATTGTTGTCGTCGGTATTTCGCACGTTAATACAGGCACGTTTTTTCATTATAGCTTGTGGAAGTTCGATGAAAGATGAACCCCCTTTGCCCAAACCTGATTGATTGATATTTACTCCAAATTTACGATTTTTGTAATGCCCACCCGCTTTCTTTCCCACAAAATTCTTCCAATTTATGCCCCAATTTATCTACAACAAATTCCTGGAACCACCCCTGTAAATCTGTTTCCCTATCAATCACTTCGTTTTTAGTATTGAGATATTTTAAATCGAGTTTTTTCTCATCCAAGCCCATTTTGACGAATTCCCCGCAAAAACATGTATTAACCTTCAGCATGGGGAATGTTTTCAACATGTTATTGATTCTACGTTTGAAAAGGCTGAAGGCGTCTTTGAAAAATTGATTCGTATCTTTATGTGTCAAATTTATGATTACCCCTGTACGAACTCGTCCCCGGAACGTCGACTTTAAATTTTCCCAAACAACTCTGCTTTTTAGATTTTTTCTGACAGCCAACCCCTGACCCTCCACCCCTAAATGTTTAATGAAATCACGACATGTTTTCAAATGACCCAAATTTGTTTCCAATTTCCTCAATATTCCGATGGAACTGTTGGCAGAAATTTTGATACCCTTTGTACAAAGCCGAATACTATAAGTTAAATGTTTTAGCCATGTTTCACGTTCCATTGGACTGGATTTTTTGTTTGAGAAGTTTTGAGCCTCCCTGTATTTAATAATCATCTCATCGCTGAGAGGCGCAATTTGTTCAGAATTCATGATTAGTTAAAAAAACGAGAAGAATGAATGCTTTTTCACAAAATACAGATATAGGATCTTCTCTCTCTCGAACCTTTAATGGAATCGAATACAGCCGTTCCAGTTGTCGTGGTCGTCGTGGTGGATGGGGGGGACTTAGATTTTGTTGATGATGAATAGTCTAGTTTATGATGAATTCAAAGACTGGTATCTTCGTTGTGGATGGCTTTATGATGATTGAATATTCTCGAGGTTTCAACTCGTCGATTTTCGGTTGTAACACCTCGAATACCTTCCTTGGTAGGGAGACTGATTTGGTTTCCAAATCGGCTACTATTGTGTCCCCGTACTTCGTTTTGACTGCTCTCAATTTCTCGATTAGCATGGGCTTGTTTAGCGGCAATGTTGATAGAGCTACGGTTTCCCTGTAGCTACTGCTCGCAACAGCGTTTATTTCTGCAGGATTCTTCTATAATAAATAAACAATCCCTTAAAATGTTTTGCAGAGAAAACAATCCCTCCCCGCAAACAAATAGAAAACCCCCACCTCGATATATAAAAAAAAACTCAAAGTACCCTTTTGGCATACAAGAAAAAGGTTTTGAAAAAAAGGAAAACAATAAAATAAAACTTACGTTTTAGATGTTTGGTAGATGCACAACACAAACTCAGAGAGCAAGAAAGAGAGCACTGAATAGAACGATGTTCACAGTTCAGAGGACAGATGAAGAATGAAGCTGACGGTGGGGATCGGTCACGCACATCAATTTCCTACTGCGCAATTCGAAAACTGTCAACTTGACAAAATTCTCAGAACTGGATGATGCAATCATTTGGCCGATCCCACACCGCTTCCCTGTCGCCGACAGTGCCTTAGTCCGCTTAGATACAAATACGAATAGTAATCGTTAGACTTATCCCACGGTTCGAGCGTGCAGCTGCATACTCTCTTATCTTGGTAATGTAAACAAACTCTTTCACAAAGGATGCCGCCGATATCTTATCTCAGTTAATGTAAACAAAGGATGCCGCCGATATCCGGTCGCTTAAATAAACAACTGATAAGAAGTGCTGACGTAGATAATATTCCTGCAAAGACTTGTCGGTTGAGTCATAGCCGCATCATCGCTGGCTCCTCCCACTTTCCAAAATGGCCGCCGCCATTCACCGATCACGTGACACTTCCGTCCGACCAATGCCGTTGACGGATATTGGTTGACACCCCCATTTCAATATGCTGCTCGGCTATTGGTAGCGGCCGGCGGCTATCACCACTCCCGACCTACACAGCTCTCCCCCCCCCTCTCAATCACACACTCCCATACACAACATGGCTGCCAACATTCCGACCAATCACAGGCCACTCATCCCCCCCACCCCTACCCACATACAACCGCCCCCACCCCTCTCACCGCCATCTTTTTCACAAACCCCTCCCACAACATGGCTGCCGCCATCATCCCTACCCCCACCCGAAAACCACCCCCTCAACCGCTCGCCAAAACCCACCCCTAAATAGGGGATGAGTTAGAACCCGCCTAGCCCTTCTACTTACTGCTCTCTATATTCAATTGAGACATATGACCCAAATCAATAAACTCAATTATGAAATTAAAATAGTGTGACTTCAGATTTTCATTTTTATCTAATTTTTCTTCTAGAGAATAAAAACGTTTTTCAGCAGTTTTAAGAGAATCGGTTTCTTCAAAAGGAAGACTAACTACGAATTCACCCAAGGAATCTCTGATAGTATTTATTTTTAAATGATTTTCACAGAAAGACTCTTCTGGAGAAAATGGTTGTGTAGAGGGAAATTCCTCGATTTTCCAAAAACGTTCAACTTGCTCGTTGAGATCAATTGTATTTATGCTAAGATTGCAATGAGTTTCGACGTTGATAAATTATCAAAATAGAGGACCGGAAATTATCCATCCAAATAAGGTTTTTGTAACGTAGGTAATCTTGGACCCAATTTCATTTGTCCGGTACATAATAAATCATAGAATATATCATTCCCAATAAGCATATCGATAGAATCACTCATATTGAAGCATAGGGTCAGCCAATATTAAATTTGGCGGTATGTTAATCAATTTTGAGTTGAATGTTATCGAGGGAATATTTCCTGTAATTTCCTCAATACGAAACAAGATAAAGTGCTTTTAAATGAATTTATTCTTGATTGGATATTTACACAGGTTCTAGATCTAAAGAAGCTGAAGTTTGATTGATAGCTGTGACGAGAATTTTGCATTTGTTTGTTTTTAGTTTGAGTTTTTCGCATAAACGTTTCGTAATATAATTACTCTCAGATCCACTATCAAGAAGTGCTCTGCATGTATGTGTCTGACCACTATTATCGATGACGTCGATAACGGCCGTTGAAAGAAAAGTCAATTTTTTGTCCTGCGTGGAACACAGGGACGTAGAATTTGAAACGTTAGCATTTTCGGATGAAGATTGAACTTCAGTATTAGCATTATTAGGATTTTCTAATGACTTCGAGGCTGTATTATTTTTGCTCGTGAAGTGTGATAAAGTATTATGCAAATTACCGCATTTGCGACATTTGCTGGCAGTGCATTGTTTAGTTGTATGATTCTTCCGTAAACAATTGATACAGAGCCGCAGGCGTTTTACTTCATCGTATCTACCTGTAGGATCTAAGCTGAGGAATCTTGAACAATCATAATATGCGTGATCTTGACCACAGATTACACATTTTGTATTATTAATTCCCACAAATGATTTGACAGATTTTGTGTGGGTGGAGGTAAAATGAGTTTTTCATTGTTTAATGTTTCCAGAAGGCAACATGTCTCATTCAGGAAACTAAGAAAAGATTTTAATGTTGGTAGATCCGATTTTGTATTTTTGCTTCCCATTCCTGTCTAGTAATAGAATCGTTTGGTAGCGACTAAATGAATTATGAGAGTATCCCAATGCTCTGTCGGCAACTCCAGATTTTTCAGTGCACGCAAATGACGAGTTGTACCATCAAGTAACTGACGTAAGATAGTACACGATTCCTTTGTTACTGAAGGTAGGTTGAGAAGTGCCTTTATATGATTCGAAACCAAAAGTTGTTTATTTTCGTATCTTTCTGTTAAACAAATCCACGCCGTATCATAATTAGCTTCGGAAATTTCGAGAGATTTTATAATATTTGCAGCATCCCCCTTTAACGATAATCTCAAATAATGAAATTTTTTAACTTTCGCTAGAGATGTATTTTCATGAATGACGGATTTGAACGTATCTTTGAAGAATAGCCATTTATTGTATGTCCCATCAAAAGTGGGCAAATTTAAGGTAGGTAATTTTATATTTACATCTGAGGGGATTGACTGATGAGATGAGGATCGAGACGATGATACGTTTTCGACAAGTGGTGTTTTGGATATTATGAATTTCCGTGTATCGCTTATAATTTCATAATAAACATCTTCAAATGAAGCTGTTTCTTGTCGAATCATATCGAGTCCTGCTCGATCGACATCCGCTAATGCAATTTAACTCATATTGTATATTACAATATTCATTCAATAAAGGTTCTACTTTGTTCAATCTCTGTTCTAATTGAATGATATCGGGACTTTGTTCGTCAGAAAGTTTTTTGTGATAGGTTTCGAAACGAGTTAGCTGAGATTGTATTATTCCTCGTTTTTTCTTTAATAAAGCAGCCATTATGAGAAATGATTATCGATTGGGTGTATTGTTGCTCAAGGTTTCAAAATATTGATTTCTAAAAGACAGCAACTTGTTCTCAACAGCTCAGTTTATATCAAAATTCCATGAAAAATGGTTCCAAAAAGTACACTCAAACTATGAAAGTATTTGCTAATGTTATGCAAAGTTTGAGAAAGTATTTTAAGGTTTTTCATGAAAGTTATTTTAAAATATGAAACTATTTTCAATATTATGCAAAATTTCGGAAGTATTCTGTTAATAAGTTTATATAAAAAATTTCATGAACTTTGTCAATGAGTTTATATCAAAGTTCCATGAAAATTATTTAAAAAAAGTATATTCAGTCTATGAAACCATTTGCTAATGTTATGCAAAGTTTTTAGAGTATTTTGTTAATGTAGTATTGTGTATCAAGAACTTGCTAAAATTATGCAATGTTCCAAAGAAAAAGATTTCAAAATATGAAACTATTTGCTAATATTATGCAAAGTTTCGAAGGTATTTTATTAATTGATTATTAGGTATCAAGAAATTGCTAAAATTATGCAATATTCCAAAGAAGTATATTTTAAAATACGAAACTATTTGCTAATGTTATGCAAAGTTTCGAAAGTATTTTATTCAATAAAATATGCAGCACTCATCGAAAGTGATAGGGTAAGGAAATTGGTTTATATAAAGGAACGAACAGACCTTTTGTATCCTATTAATCCACAGCGTCGTCGGTCGACCCTCTAGAACAATGATGCGGAAGCTGGCGGCACACACTTAATTATGGATGAGAAATGTTCGTAATAAGTTCAATTGAACTCGTAAATTCGAAAACTAGTTCACTATTCGACTCGAAGGACCATGTTTTGTATGTGGGTTGATTACCACAATCTAGTTATTTTGATAGGTTTTGAATAAAATTCAAAGTAACGATAACGAGAACTTTAATGTGTCCCTTGGAATACATTTCAGAACTAAATAACAAAACTCAAAAAGAACAGAAGAGAAGCAAACATTTTCTCTTGCCAGATGGTCAAAAAAGTTAGCTACCTAGATGACCCTTATGGGTTATTGATAATAAACAGATGGGACACTGAAGTATAGATTGCTGGGAAGAAATTCCCTAATATAGTCTTTTAAGAAAAAGTCATTTTGTACAGAACAGCATGAAAAAATCCCAAAACTGTTATGCCATTGTCATCATCATCCCTTCAGGCTTTCTACGAATTATTTTTGGACGAAAGGTTCCATTCAACCTGCAGTATTTTAGTAGTTGATTTATCACATTATTATTCGGCTTCGGGAGTTGCGGATATCTTTCATGAAATACTCGGCATGTTCTACTTGCAATTCTATTGCACTCACCATAAATTATTAATAAATTCAAGGAATCTTTATTACTGTAACCTAATCTTGACATCTTTCTATTATAATTGGTATCACAATCAGTCAAAACCACCAAGGAAAGTTTGACGTTTCAAAATTGGATCATTCATTTTTCCAAAGCACACGGTAGAGACACTCAATACCTCAATGCATACAAATTGTAACTTTTTCCTAAGTTACATATCAATTTCGAATTGACTGATTTGAGACTGTTGAAAAACTAGATCGAAAAGAAATATTACGTAGTATAAAATAGATGTTAAATTTCAAAAATAAGTGATGAATACAAGGAATCCACGTCATTTTCTGTTTGAAACAGTTTATCTCGAAAACGGTTTGAAATCGAAATAGGATTATCTGAACAAAGTTAATCTAAAATTGGATGTAGAGCTCAAAAATGCGGAAATATACAGGGTGTTCCTTTGAAAAAATTGACTTCCACTCATTTTTTCGTGTGAACAAATTTTTTAAAGACCCTGTATGAGGCAAATAAAAATATGACTCGAAGTGAAGATCCTCATGGTATCACTCCACTCCATTTCGAAGTTGATCGTCTTAGTACCAGAGAGTTCAAGATTATCAGAGTTTATAAAAATACATATTTGGTTAAAAAAAATCTAAATTAATTTATATCTTCTAAACGGTCGAAAGGTAATAGATAGGTATAGGGAAATAGTACATGAAGTTGTTGACAAAGTGATAAGAAATCATAATATGATATTATATACAGGGTGTTCTATTTGAAAAATCAAAATAGCCGCTACTTTATAGTAGAAGCGGCAACGTCGCATCGTCTAAAATATTTTAGGCGTGTAGATCATATCAATTTATGCATACTGAGGAATTTTCAGGTTGATCCGTTGTCTGTTTTGCCAGAAACGTCTAATTAACGCTCATCGTGAAAAGCCTTGTATAATCTAGTCAATAAACGGCTACAGTAAAGATAGTGAGGTCACACGTGTAACCTTTCGGGTAACATTACTATCTTGGCTAATATTTCTACGTGTATATAAAATATTAGGTAGAATAATTAAAACTTAATTTGTTTTTTAATGCAATTTTTTTAAAAAATCGCCAATCATAAAGTTTCAATGATAATTCAATTCGCTTTTATTGACATTAATGGGTTCATCGTCGAGAATGAATTATATACGAAAGAGGTTGCAATTTTATTTGTTGATTGATGATATCATTATCTAATCAAATCAGTAAGACTATTTCCGGTAATATCACAGGACAGAAAAATAATCATTTTTTTTTAAGAAAATAGGTGTTGTAATTTAACATCAACAGAAATATCCTGGATCGGAAACTCAGAGAGTTGATAATGTAACGTAAATAAACTTAACTTGGTTCTACTAATTTATTTAACACTTAATCTACAACTTAATTTATATTACTACTTCACTGTATAGCTCGATCGTATGGGCTCGTTCAGATTGTCCACTCCCTCTTGAGGGCTGTCTATTTATCTCCGATACAGCATTCTCGATGTTTCGAATTCTTCCAGTTGGCGACGGCATGTTCCAATTGTTTCCAATATTGACCGTTGCATTACGCGGAAGAGCGACTGGATGGTTCTCGAATATCTCCGGGGATGATCTCATCGCTGTCGATGGCGACGCGGGAGGCGACAGGTCCGGCCTAGGTTCGTTACATTGCCCTTTCTAAAGACATTTCGTCCCGAAATTTCATCCTTGAGTGTGACGATATCTGCATGACTCATATCTGCACCGTGAAGTTCGATGGAAGTAACACTCCACGGTCTTCATGATCGGTCGGAAGAGGTTACAGCAAACCAAAATCTTGACGCTGGATCTGAATATCGCCTCCAGCATACTCTTATGACTCTCCAGTCCAACCCATCAATACCACAGGATAATTTTGGAATTGCTAGATCCACCAGATTCTGGTCCACCATAGTATCTCTTAGTTTGGTGAGACTCTTCCAGACATCTTCATAGGACGGTTTATCTTGGGAATGCCTCTTGGTAACTAGGTAGTAGATGTTTCTCTGGCCTTTCTTCAACTGTATTACCCCACCAACTTCTGGATTCTGCTCCCGCAGTGTTTGGATTTGACCAAATTTCTTGGAGAACACTACGGCGATGCCCCTGGACATTCGAAGATCTTCTGCCACACAGTGCGCTAGTGCGTAGTCAGCAGGCACCTCGAAAAGGTCTCGTGACTCCTCTCTAGTAACTCCCATGTAGAACTTTCTGCCCGTTTGAATACAAGGACATAAACTTCGAACGTCATATCATCCTCCGGTGGCTTGAGGGTGCGAACTTGGTCATGGTTTCCAGCTAAGGGCCAACCTGTTGAAATGGACGACCCTTGGTTTCCCGGGTGGCTTATGGATTCGGTACACAAGGTCGTTTATCCTTTTCACGATTTTATACGGGCCTTCCCACGAGTTCCGCAACTTTGGTGATAGTCCACGACGACGTTTGGGGTTGTACAGCCAAACCAGGTCATCAACCTTAAATCCTCCTGCGTCGGCCTTGATGTCATAGGTCTTCTTCATTTTATCGCTGGCACTCTGGATGTTCAACCGGACTCGTTCGTGGATGTCGTCCATTCTCTGCCGAAGTTTGCTGACGTAGTCCTCTCCCGCAGTGTCTTGTCCTGGCGGTATCCCAAACTTCAGGTCACAAGGCAGTCGCAGTTCTCGGCCCATTATAATACTAGCAGGAGTTTGACCGGTTGACTCGTGTACTGCGGATCGATAGGCCATCAGGAACAAAATGAAGATACTGGTCCCAGTCTCTTTGATGGTCAGAGACAACCTTGGACAAGTGGCGGTTGATCGTCCTGTTCATCCGTTCCACCATTCCATCGGACTGCGGATGTAGGGCCGTGGTTCTTGTCTTGCGGATGTTCAGCAGTAGACATATTTCTTGGAAAAGGTTGGATTCGAAATTTCTGCCTTGATCCGGAGTGCAGCTCCATTGGAATACCGAATCGACATATCCACTCTTTCACCAAGACGTCGGCGACGGTGATGGCTTCCTGGTTGGCGGGCATAGGCTTCCGCCCACTTACTGAAGTAGTCCATTGCCACAAGGATGTATTTATTCCCGTGGTCGGATACGGGAAACGGGCCGGCGATGTCAATGTGATTTCTCGAACGGCTGCCTTACGTTGTACTGACGCATCGGGGCCTTGGGTCGTATTCGAGGTCCATTGCTAGCAGCGCATACAGCGCACTTCCTGCACCAGTCCTGGACGTCAGCTTGACAATTGGCCCAGTAAAACCGTTGCCTCACTTTCTGCAGGGTCTTCGTCACTCCCAGATGTCTTCCGGCGACTCCATCATGGATTTCCCGCAGCACTTCCTCTCTTCTGTTCCTGGGAACAATTATTTGGCGTCTGTCTTCCCCACCAATATCGGCCTCCAACACCCGTTTCAGGATCCCATTGTCCAGAATAAGAGAGTTCCATTGTGCCCAATAGGACTTAACAGCCGGCGAGTAACCTGCGACTTCCTGCCAAGCATGGTCTTCGATCGCTCTTCTTCCAGCTGACGACTAAGCCAAGGTCAGGGGTCTCTCTTTGGTCTTTCTGGATCTTGTGTCATTCCAGTTGTCATCCATTGCCGCGGTTCTACAAAGTGTTGCTTCTTTCTCTTCTGCTCGTCGGCAATGTGAGCAATCATCTGACATGGTCTTCGCGACAAGGCATCTGCATTCTTATGGCTAGTTCCGGCTCGATGTTCGATCTCGAAATCGAATTCTTGGAGTCTCTCGATCCAACGTGCACTTGACCTCAGGATTTTTGAACTGTAAGAGCCATTTGAGAGCTGCATGGTCAGTTCTCAACAGGAATCTTCTTCCATACACGTACTTGTAGAAGTGTTCCACTCCTTTACAACAGCTAACAGCCTCGCCTGGTGACACAGTAATTGCGCTCTGGTTTGCTAGCGTCTTGCTGAAATAACCAATGACCTTCTCCTGTCCCTCCTGGATCTGAGATAGGACAGCTCCAAGTCCCACGTTGCTGGCGTCCGTATCCAAAATGAATTTCCTTGGGTAGGGGATAGATCAGTATAGGTGCGTTGATCAAAGATCCTTACAGCTTCCTGAATGAAACTGGACATTCTTCGGACAACTGGAACCGTGTTTGGCCTTCCGTGAGCCTGGTCAGTGGTCTAGAGATGTTGGATGAATCCCAGACATATCGGCGATAGTATGTGCATAAACCAAGGAAACTTCTGAAGTTGGTGAATGTCTTTTGGGATGGGCCAATCCTTAACAGCTTTGATCTTCTGGTCATCTACTGCTACTCTTCTCCAGAGACAACGTGGCCGAGGTATCGTACTTTTGGAACAGATGGCATTTCTTAGGGCTCAGCTTCAATCCGGAGTTCCTCAGTCACAGGAATACTTCCTCCAAGTATTTCTAAGGGGTCCTCAAACGATCTGCCGACCACAATTATGTCGTCGAGATACACTACACACGTGTTCCATGAGAGTCCCTTTCAGCACTGTCTCCATCAATCTTTCGAATCTGGCGGGAGCATTACAGAGCCCGAATGGCATAACGGTGAACTGCCACAATCCTGAGCCGATGGTAAAAGCAGTCTTTTCTCGATCTTCCTGAGCCAGTTCTACTTGCCAGTATCCACTCTTCAGATCAAGGGTCGAGAAAATCGTGGAACCAGCCAACGTGTCTAGGGTGTCATCTATTCTCGGGAGAGGGTAACTGTCCTTTTTCGTGACATTATTAAGTTGGCGATAGTCTACACAAAAGCGTGTCGATCCATCCTTTTTCTTCACCAGTACGACTGGAGAGGACCAGGGACTGTCAGATGGTTCGATAACTCCTTCTTTTCCCATATCGCTGACTATTTTGTCAGCCTCTTCCTTCCTGGCAAGAGGAAGTCTTCTTGCTGATTGCCGGATCGGTCGGGCACCCCCAGTATCAATCTTGTGCTGGACCACATTAGTTCGACCTCCTTTTCCTTGTCCGGTATCGAAGATGTCTTGGTACTTTTAGACTAAATCTCTTAGTTTGGGCTGTTGAGCTGGTTTTATATCTTGGAAGAGATGGCAACTAATTTTCTAGTTCTGTGGGCAAGTTGTTAGGTTGGCTAATCGTACCTCGTACACTCCGGATCACTGAGGAAACTCGGCGAGCAGTGCCCCAATATTGTTCCTTTCTTCAAGGTCACTGGAAAATAATTGACATTCATGACCCTTACGGGCACAAATTGGTCAGCGCAACAAGGTCTTCCCTAGTGCAACCCCTCGTCCAATTTTCTCATCATGAAGTTTGGGCTCGAACATCACCACGTTTCCACTGCTCGTACTCCCGTCCAAGCGAGCCTCCAGAATGGTTTCAGCCCTCTCAGGTACGCTTACATCTTCAGCCAACAACACACGGATCAACCCCTCACTTCTCCCATGAAGCACCAGCTCTTCTCCGTTGACACGTAGGACGCCGTCTTTGAAATCCAATTCAAACCCTCTGGAATTCATGATGTCCATTCCGATGATTGCATCGTCTTCGATGTCCGCCAAGTGCCTGATGTTTCACTTTAGTGCTGCCCAAAATTATTTCAATCGGTAGCTCGCCATATACAGTAGCTGGCACCCCTGTTGCTGTGCATAGCTTCCAAGTTGTCGGTTGAATACGTTCCGGTGTTCTGGCAAAGGAAGGCCCGAGAATTGTCCTAATCGCACCTGTATCTAGCAGCAAGGTACAAGGCTCGTTATTGATGAGACTGTCTACGAAGACACCTTTGTTCTGTCGTTGAAGGATAGCGACATATGCGTTGTTAACCGAGGCTTGCTGGACACATGCCGACGATGCCCTTCTCGTCGACCTTTTTAGTTTTCCTGCATCGGAGTCGATAATGTTGGACATTTGCTACGCACATGTCCCATTTTGCCACAATTCCGGCATCTTATCTGTCTTTTCTCAGGCAACACTTCCTTCATCACTTTTCTTATGGCAGCTTCCAAGTTAGCAGGCTCCGGTGAGTCTTCCTCAATCGTTTGAACTTTATTTTTGCAGCATTGTTTTGCTGCTTGAATTCCAAAGCTCGTGCCAGTGCGTCTACAAGATGTGTTGGACGAGCTAATATCAACGCTTGTCTGGTTTCTTGGTCACGGAGTACATCCAAGAATGCCTGAACCGCTAATCGCTCCATTACATTTTCCGGTATGGCTGGATATGCGAGACGAACCAAGCGTGCAATGTCAGTTTCAAATTCTTGTAAGGATTCGCCTGATTTCTGACAGCGATTTTTCAGCTGGGAGTGGTATACGTGTTCCAAATGGGCGTGGCCATATCGTAATTCTAGATGTTTAATCAGCTGATCATAGTCCTCCTGTTCTTGGCGGTAGAGTTTGTAGAATATTTGTCGCTTCTCCACGTAATGCAAGTGTCAGTGCTACAGCTCTTTCCCCTGCATTCCATCCGTTTGCTTTGGCCGCTGCTTCAAACTGCCGGCGGTAATTTGCCCATGGAGTTTTTCCGTCGAACTGAGGCGGCTTCATGGAAAGCTTCCTATTTCTGAAATGACCTTGACATCTTTTATACCCTTTTTGAACCTTATCCACGTTCAAACTCAAGTCCAGCATTGCATTTCGTTAACCATCTCTGTGGAGGACGCACTATTAATTTGTTTTTCCAGCTTACTGATCGTTTCCTTTATTTTGTCCATTTCTGTCTCAACGGTTCCCATTCTTCCTTCTAGAAAATTAGCCACACCACACAATCCTTTTTTTAGGCCTTCTGTGTTTTCCAGGAACTTTTCTTCCAGGCTTCTTGCATTTTCTTCCAGGCTTCTTGAATTTTCTCGAAGCTTCTCTTCCTGATTTCTAGAAAGCTTCTCTTCCAGATTTATGAATTTTCTTGAAGCTTCTCTTCCAGATTTCTAGAATTTTCTTGAAGCTTCTCTTCCAGATTTCTAGAATTTTCTTCAGCTTCTTTTTCCCCATTTCTAGCATTCTCTTCCAAAGTCCTCGAATTTTGTTGCAGTCTTCTTTTAAGGATTCTATTATCGGACTGAAATCACCTCAGGAACTTCGAAAAAAAAATGTTCGGGGTCCTCACCTTCTTGTATAAGTCCTTCTGCAAGTCTTTCCTGGAGTACTTGCTTTTTACCTGTTGTTTCCAGTTCCCTTTCCTCCAATTCCTGTTTCAATTCCTACCTTCAAATCGCAAGGCGCACTTTTCTTGAACACATTTTGTCTTTGACGAGGTATCAGTCTGTTTTACACGAAAAGTTTATCAGTTTGTTAAAATTCACTTCGCGAATTCTTTCCACGGGCCACCAGTCTATTGTCTGTTTCCCGCGAACAGTGTAGCAGTTTATATTCCCACGCACAATTGTCCACTTCTGCGAAAACCGGGCCACTGTCTATTTTTGGGCGTACAAAAGGTCAATCAATTTATTTTTCTGACTATCCACTCCACGATCACTCTGTTTATTTTCAAAATCTCACTTCCGACACCAATTGTAACGTAAAAACTTAACTTGGTTCTACTAATTTATTTAACACTTAATCTACAACTTAATTTATATTACTACTTCACTGTATAGCTCTGATCGTATGGGTCGTTCAGATTGTCCATCTCTTGAGGGCTGTCCTATTTATCTCCGATACAGCATTCTCGATGTTTCGAATTCTTCCAGTTGGCGACGGCATGTTCCAATTGTTTCCAATATTGACCGTTGCATTACGCGGAAGAGCGACTGGATGGTTCTCGAATATCTCCGGGGATGATCTCATCGCTGTCGATGGCGACGCGGGAGGCGACAAGTCCGGCCTAGGTTCGTTACAATAATTATGACAACCGTGGTAGAGGAAAAGCTGACTGAGATGTGCCCAATTTTGCAAGAGGGTATGGCTGTGTTTTCCGCAATGGTGGATCCTAAAACTCCCACTGTAGTTCATCACTTTCATACTCAAAAATATATTAGTTTCATCGTTGTTACTCTTACGGGTAAGTTACACCATTTCACCAACGAAGTTATAAAACATGAGTTCAAATGATATTAATATCACCCCCTTTGAAAAATATGGGGTAAATAATTTTTTTTATCGAAATAGTAGGGAAGGTATCTGATTCAGACATATCTCTTATATATCTGTAGGAAATTTGAGCACGATATATACAGGGTGTAACTGAATAAGTGTAAAACATTTGAGGAGGTGATTCCTCATCGAAAAAAAGATAGGATCTTTCATATAAAGAAACTTCATTGGAGCATCCCTTGTTAAGATACAGCCCCTTAAAGGGGGTACATAAAATTTGTATAACAATTTTTTTCACAAGCACTGAAAGTTACAAATTGAAATTAACCTGACAATTTGTACTACCAAAAAAGACATTAGCCAGTAATTTATTTGGTTTTCCCCCATGGTTGGGTGAAAAACGCAACCCCTAAAATTTATTTCCAATGTAACTTTTTGTCTTATTATTTGTTTACCATTTGAAAATTTATTTCGATAGCCTGTTTCATTCTGAACAAAAATGTCTCTTGGGTTTTTTTTGCCCAAAATAAACCAAAAGCAGCAAACATTATTTTACGAACAACTACAGAGATACATCGTCATAAATGCGAAATTACGAAACTAATCTATCTAGTAGGTCGCTATTAGCGATAGTGACAATTAAATTGGTATGACGCTGTCAGTTTGGGAATTTTCGAAATTGAATTAATACTAATTGTGTGTTGTTGTTCTGTTCTTAATTTGTTACTTTAATAATTCACTTGTTAATAAAATGGCATACACAAATGAGGAAATGGCTGATATGCATTACGTTTACGGTCTGTCGCAGGGGAATGGGTTAGAAGCTTCTAGAAGATATGCTGAAATGTATCCTCAACGGCAGCATCCTTCACATAGAATATTTGCTCGACTTCATCAACGATTACGAGAATATGGTTCATCTGACAAAGAACGCAGGATTGTGGTCGCCATCGAGAAATACGAACACCACAGCTTGAGGAAGATACTAATTTGATTGAAGAACAACCTACTACCAGTACTAGAAAGATTGCTTCCCAGCTAAATGTTGATCATATGACGGTATTTCGAGATTTTAAAGGAACAACTCTTATACCCTTACCATCTGCAACGAGTACAGGCACTGTTACCGGAGACTTTCGAACCGTCTTGAATTTTGCAATTGGATGCTGGAAATGATTAGAAGAAATTGTGACTTCTGAAGACGATAGAATTCAAGACGAATGTAGTTTTTCTCGGACAAGATTATTAATTTTCATAATTACCATATGGGCTGATTAAAACCCTCACGCTTTGTCGAAACTAGCCATCAAGAACAGTTTCTCTTAACGTGTGGCTCGGAGTTATTGGGGATGATTTAATGGGCCTCTTTTCTACCTCCTCGATTAAATGGTGAGGCATACGCTCAATTTTTTAAGAGGCATCCAGTACTGCTGAGGGGTTCCTTTGGGCGTCAGAAGGGATATGTTTTTATGCATGATGGGGCTCCCGCCCATTTTAGTCAAGTAGCACGTCAGCATTTAACTGAAACATAGCGAACCAGTGGATAGGTCGAGGAGGACCAAAATGCGCCTCGATCCCCGGATCTCAATCCTCTCGATTTCTTATTTAAACCACAAGCATTTGGATATCGTACTCCTGTTCGCGATGTAGAGGACTTAAGAAACCGCATCATCGATGGCAGGTAACTCAGAGACTCAGGAATATTTGAGCGAATACGTGCTCAATGCGCCGACGTCTAGACGATGCGTAATGTTTGAAGGAGACAATTGAACATTCACTATGATTTCTACATTTGTGTGTTTTGTTATTAATAACTTAGTTTTGTTTATTACCCTTTAATCGTTTAATGCAGGTACTAACTACAAAAATAACAATAAATCCAGTCTCGTATTTATGACGATGTATCTCTGTAGTTGTTCGTAAAATAATGTTTTGCTGCTTACTGGTTTATTTTGGGCAAAAAACCCAAGAGACATTTTTTGTTTAGAATGAAACAGGCTATCGGAAATAAATGGTAAACAAATGCAAAAGTTACATTGGAAAATTTTAGGGGTTTGCTTTTTCACCCTTACAACCATGGGGTAAACCAAATAAATTACTGGCTGAGTGTCTTTTGGTAGTACAAAACGTCAGGTTAATTTCAATATTGTAACTTTTTCAGTGCTTGTAAAAAAATTTTATAAAATTTTTTATTTAAGGGGCTGTATCTTAAAAGGATGCCCAATGAAGTTTTTTATATGAAAGATCCTATCTTTTTTCGATAAATCACCCCTTTTAAAAAGTTTTACACTTATTCAGTTACACCCTGTATAGTGTATTTGTTACACAATGACGATTTCCCAAACTCCTGATTCTGACTAAACAATACATATATATATATAAATATATATATGAAAGAGAGTAATATCGAGGGGACTGTCAAAATCTGAGGGCTATGTCCATTAAATTCCTTCCATTTTGATATAAATATATATATATATATGAATATATATATATATGAATATATATATATATATATACAGGGTGAGTCAGAATAAGACCGAGAAACTCCGACTTCAGATTCCTCACCTCATTTCGAGGTGAAAAGTTGCTATAAGGATGTCTAAATGCATTCCCCAGATAAGGGTGTCGAAAGTACGAAAACAATTAAGATTTAATTTGTTTTCTTCAAAATTCCTGAAGGAAAAAATGTGAAACTTGGTATAACTAATCAAGGTTCATCAACATGGTTATTTTAAGTCATAATTTTTTATTTTTGGCGTAGTTACGATGATATGTGGTGTGTGTCCTTAGTAGAGACATAATTTCCCATATGCAATAATCGCATAAAGTTTAATTTTTCAACATACGGAATTTTTCAACCTCCGGATTTTTTTTTAATGTTTGGAAACCGGAAACTTAGTTCGGGTGAGTCGAATAAGACCAAAACCCAAATTTTTTCATTCATCAATTAAACGAATCAGTCGGGATTCACTGATATGTTACCATATTTTTATTGCAAAAATGTAACGAACCAGCCGGACCTTCGCCTCCTGCGTCGCCATCGACAGCGATGAGATCATCCCCGGGGAATATTTGAGAACCATCCAGTCCTCCCTTCCCAATGCAACGGTCAATAGGAAACAATTGGAACAGCCGTCCCCAACTGAAAGAATTCGAAACATCGAGAATGCTGTATCGGAGATAAATAAAGCCCCAAGAGGGAGTGAAAGTCTGAACGAGCCCTACCATCGAGCCATACAGTGGCAGTAATATAAATTATTTATTTTTAAATGAAAAAATTAAAACCGCTAAGTTTTTTTTACGTTACAATTGGTGCCAGAAGGGGATTTTGAAAATAAACAAGGATCTGGAGGGATAGTCAGAAAAAAAATTGATAGACCTTTTGTACGCCCAAAATAGACAGGGCCCGGTTTTTTAAGGGAAATTGTGCGGGGAAATAAACTATACAGTTCGCGGAAAAGAAAATAGAAGGGCCCGGTTTGAAGTGACAAGTGGGGGAAATAAACGATACACTCTTCGCGTGAAAAGAAATAGACTGGTACCCGTGGAAAAGAACGCGAATTAATAAACTGATAACTTTTCGTGTAAAACAGACTGATATTTTGTCAAAGAAAATGGTTCAAGAAAAGGCGCCTTGCGGATTTGAAGGAGCGGAATAAACAGGAATTGGAGGAAAGGAATAAACAACATAAAAAAGCAAGTACTCCAGAAAGACTTGCAGAAGGACTTATAAAGAAGGTGAGGACCCCAAAATTTTATTCGAAGTCCCGGAGGTGATTTAAGTTTGGTAAAAAAACCAAAAATACAAATCCGTGAAAGAAGAACTGCAACAAAATTCTAGAAACGAAGAGAAACTTCAGGAAAATTTGAAATCTAAGAGAAACTTGGAAAATTCTATAAATCTGAAGAGAAGCTTAGAAACAAGAGAAGCTTCAAGAAAAACAAGAAGCCTAAAAAATTCTAGAAATTAAGAGAAGCTTCTAGAAACCCAAAAAGCCGGAAGAAGTTCCGGAAAACCAAAGGCCTAAAAAAAAAAATTTGGGGGTGGGCTTAATTTTAGAAGAAAGAATGGGAACCGTGAGACAGAATAGATAAAATTAGGGAGCAAATGAAACGGAGGTAGATAAAATCAAAGATGGGGTCAGGCAGTACAAAAAAAGGAAACGATCAGTAAGCTGGAAAAAAAAAAAGGCGTCCCCCAAAATGTTAACAAAAAGTGGACTTGAGCTTGAACGGATAAAGTTCGAGGGTATAAAAGATGCGGTTTTGTAGGAAGTTTCCAGAAGCCGCCCAGTTTTTGAAAACTCCAGGGAAAAAACCCCCCCGGCAGTTTAAGCAGGGCCCCAAACAAAATGGTGGGGGGAAAAAGCGGCACTGACACTTGCATTGGGAGAAGCGAAAAACCAAACTCACCCCCCAAGAACAGGAGGACTGGGTCAGGGAAAAAATCTAGAATTACGATATGGCCACGCCCTTTTGGAACACGATACCACCCCAGCGAAAAATCGCCCCAAAATCGGAACCTTTTAAAATTGAAAAAACCCCTTTTGTCCGCAATCCACCCCCACCGGAAAAAGAAAGGAGCGATTAGGGTTTGGCATTTTTTGGATGGACCTGACCAAGAAACCAAAAAGGGATTTAGTCTCCAACACACTGGGTTTGGACGAGCAGGGAGCAAAACAATGCTGCAAAACCAAAGAGTTAAAACGATTGGGGGAAAACTCAAGGGGCCTGCAACTTGAACCCCCCCCTAAGAAAAGGATGAAGGAAGTTTGCCGAAAAAAGACATAGAAGACCCCGGAATTTCGAAAATTGAAGTGCGTAGCAATGCCAAAATTTTCACGACCTGATGGGGAAAAAACTAAGAGGCGATAAAAGGGAAAACGTCGGCATGGCCGGCCCCCGGTTAAAACAACGCATATGTCGCTATCCTTCAACGACAGAAAAGGGGTGCTCGAGAGGGCCCACTAACGACCTTAAAACCGCGCAGATCGGTGCACGGGAACCCTTTCCCTTTTCCCCAAAAACCCCGGGGAACGGATTGAACTGACAACGGGCCCCAAAAAAGGGGGAGTCAGCTCCCTTTATGGCGAGCACCGATTGAAAAATTTTTGGGGGCAACATCAAAGTGAAACATCAGGCACGTAGGGAATCGAAGACGATGCAATACGGAATGGACATCGAAATTCCCGGGGGGAAATTTTGGATTTCAAAGGGGGGTCCACGGCAAGGGAAAAAGGGCCCGGGAGGGGGGATTGATCCTTTATTTTGGGGCAAGAGGGAGCGTACCGAGGGGCTGAAACCATTCTGAGGCCCCCGGGGACGGGAGAATGAAGGAAAACGTGGTGTTTTTCACCAAATTTTATAGAAAATTGAAGGGAGCACAGGGAAGACCGGCGCTGCAAATTTGGCCGGTAAGGGCAGGAACGTCAATTATTTTCCAGTGACCTGAAGGGGAAAATAGGGGCACTGCTCGGTTTCTAGTGATCCGGGGGCACGGTACGATTAAACCCAACAACTGCCCCAGAACAAAAAAAATTAGGCCACCTTCCAAAGACATAAAACCAGCTAAACCCAAAAAAAGAGATTTATCAAAAGTAAAACATCTTCGATCCGGCAAGGAAAAGGGGTGAATAAAGTGGTCCGACAAGATTGATATGGGGTCCCCGGCCCCCTCCGGAATCAGCAAGAAGATTCCCTCCAAGAAGGAAGGGGGCTGAAAAAATGGGGAGGAAGGGAAAGAAGGATATCGAACCATCTGAAGTCCCTGGTCCCTTCCCAAAGGGAAAAAAAGAGGGGTCACACGTTTTGGGGTGACTATCGCCAACTTAATAATGTCAAAGGGAAAGGGCAATCTCCCGAGAATAAAACACCCTAGACACGTTGGTGGTTCCACGATTTTTCCCCCTTTTTCGAAAGTGGGGACCGGCAAGAGAACTCCAGGGGAAATCGAGAAAAGACGTTTTACCATCGGCCCCATTTGCAGTTCACCGTTTGCCTTCCCAAAACCCCGCCAATTAGAAAGATTTTTTGGAGAAGGCTGAAGGGACTCTCGGAACACGGAACCCGAAAAATTTTTGGCAGATCGCTAACCCCGGGGAAAAATTTGGGGGGACCCCGACTGAGGAACCCCATTGGCTGAGCCCAAGAAATGCCATCTGTTAAAAGAAGGCGATAACCCCGGGCCCGTTGTTTGGGGGGATAGAGGGATACCCGAAGATCGCGTTAAGGGGTTGGCCCCCCCCAAAAAAAATTCCCCCAACTTCGAAGTTTCCTTTGGGCAAAACTAGGTATGTTGACGCCACATCGCTAAACCACTGACCAGGCCCGGAGGGCCAAACAAAGTTCCGGGTCCAAGAATTAAGACTCATTCAGGAAGCTGAAAGGAGCTTTATCAAGCATTTTTGAGCACCCCACCCGAAGGGGGAAAATTATTTTGAAACCCAGCAACGTGGATTGGGTCCACCCATCCAGGAGGGGGGGAGAAGGCTTTTATTTCCAGCGAGTTTCAAAAGCGAAATTTCACCGGGGGGGTTAGGTTTTAAAAAGGGGGGGGAACACTTTACGCGGGATGGAAGAAGATTCCCTTTAAATGACCATGCCTTTTTGGGGCCCACAGTTCAAAAAACCTATAAGGAGCACGTTTATCGAGAGATCGAATTCATTTTTAATCGAACACGAGCCGGAAAAGAAAGAATGGGTGCCTTTCCAGACCCCGATGATTCCCCTTTTTCCAGAGCAGAAGAGAAAGAAGCAACACTTTTTGGAACCCGGGGGGGTGACAACCGAATGAAGCGATCCGAAAGACCAAAGAGACCCACCTTGGCGTAGGGGCCAAGAAGGGACCCCAAACCACCGGGGAAGTCCTTTCGCCGGGTTAACCCCAGGGCAAAAGGAATTTTTTTTTCTGAGGGGGTCCTGAAAGTTGCGGAGGCCGAGATTGGTGGGGAAGAAGACCCCTTCGAGAGAATCGCCATTGAATGCCGCCCGCCCCATCCACCACGGGAAAAAAAACCGGGGGGACCCGTGGGCGGGAAACCGCCCGCCCAACCAGAAACCACCCGCGCCGACGTCTTGGGGAAAAAGGTGGGTTTATTCGGCCAAGGAGCGCACCCCATCAAGGCAAAATTTGAACCAACCTTTCCGAAATTGCCCCCCGCTGCATCCAAGAAAGAACCACGGCCCTACATCCGCAGTCCGATGGGAAAGGTGGAACGGGTGAAAGGACATCAACCCCCACTTGTCCGGTTTCTCAATCAAAGGAATACCGTATCCATTTGTTCCTATGGCCATCCCGGGAGAACATCAACCGGCAAACCCGCATTTAAAGGGGGGAAACTGCACGTTGGACCAAAGGGGAACCCCCGAAAGAACGGGAGAGGTGCCCAAAAACCGGGGAGAATCACATCCCAACGGTCCGGGAAATCCAAAGGGCCCCTAAAAAAAAAGAAAACCTATAATCCGGCCCACGCGGGGGATTTAAGGGGATGATTGGGGGAAAAACCCCCAAAAGTGCACTTCACCAAAAATTGCGGAACCGGGGGGCCCGTAAAAATCGTGAAAGGATAAACGACCGTGTACCAACCAAAGCCACCCCGAGGGCCCCCGTCCATTTCCGGTTGGCCCCTTTGCGAAAAACCCCAAAGCGCACCCCGCCACCGGAGGATGATATGACGTTCGAGAAGTTTACCCCGCCAAACGCAAAGTTCCTGGGTTAAAGGAGAGGGTCCCGGGCCTTTTATGCCTGCTGAACCCCCACTAGCGCATTTTTGGCAGGATTTTAAGTCCAGGGGACGCCGTGTTCTCCGAAAAAATTTTTAATCCAAACACTGGGAGGGAAAAACCAGTTTGGGGGGTGCCGGAAAGGAAAACGAGAAAAAACCCCCCGCCCCCAAGAGGATTCCAAGATAAACCCTCAGAAATGTTCAAGAGCCACCAAACAAATATGGGGGGACCCAAACGGGGACAAAACAACCAAAATTATCCGGATTGATGGGTGGACTGGGGATAAAAAAGATGCCGGGGCATACAGATCCAGCCCGGGGAAATTTTTTGGTTTTTTTAACCCCTTCCAACCGACGAAGATGGGTTTACTTCCATCGAACTTCAGGTAGATATGGGGAGCTGCGATATCGTCAACTGGATGAAATTTCACAAAGCAAAACAAAACGAATATCCGTCGCCCCCGCGTCGCCAAAGACAGCGATGAATCATCCCCCCAGATATTCGAGAACCATCCGCCCCTTCCGCGTAAGCAACGGCAAAATTGGGAAAAAATTGGAAAAACCGCCGCGCCAATGGAAGAATTCGAAACATCGAGAATGCTGTATCGGAGATAATGACAGCCCTCAAGAGGGAGGAACAGTCTGAAGACCCATACCTTCGAGCCATACAGTGGCAGTAAATAAATTTTTGTGATTAAGGGGAAAAAAATTTAAACCGGTTTTTTTTTTAGTTAAATTGAGTTTAAGATTAACTGACAAAAAATCAATCAATCAATAAATTTATTTTTTAACAGAAATGGATTCAGCATCGCCCCAAGGGAAGTAAATGCAAAACAGAACATTAAAAGGCGTTTAAATGGGCCCCCCCTTTTTTTTCCCCCGGGGGGGGTTTTTGGGGGGTTTTCCAAAAAACCCTTTTTTGGGGGGGCCCCAAAGGGCCCCCAAAAAATTTTTAAAAACTTTTTAAAAGGGGGCCCAAAAAAAAAGGGGGCCCCCCCCAAAAACCCTTTTTTTTTTTTTGGGGGGGGGGGAAAAAAAAGGGGGGGGTTTTTTAAACAATTAAAATTTTTTTTCCCCCGGGAAAATCAAAAACCTTTTGGGGAAAAAGTTTGGGGGGGGAAAAGGGGGGCCCCCCCCCAAAAATTTTAAAAAATTTTTTAAAAAAGGGGGAAAAAAAAAACCCTTTTTTTTTTTTAAAAACCCAATTTTTAAAATTGGGGAAAAAAAACCAAAAAAAATTTTTCCCCCCTTTTTTCCCTTTTGGCCCCCCAAAAAAATTTGGAAAAAGGAAAATTAAAAAAAAAAAAAGGGGGGGAAATTAAAAACCCCGGGGGGGGTCAAAACAACCCCAAACCCTTTTTAATTTTTTTTGGGGGGTTTTTTAAAAAAATTTTTTTTGGGGGGTTTTTTTTTAAAAAAAAGGGGAAAAAAATTATTTTTTTTTTGGGGGGCCAAAAAATTTTTAAAATTTTTTGGGTTAAAAAATTTTTGGGGGGGGGTTTTTTTTTTAAAAAAACCCAAAAAGGGTTAAAACCCCGGGAAAAAAATTTTTTTTCCCTTTTGGGGCCCCTTTTTTTTTTTTTAATTTTTTTTTTAAAAAAATTTTTAAAAAAACCCCTTTCCCCCCCGGGGGGTTTAAATTTTTAAAATTTTTTAAAAAAAAAACCCCCGGGTTTTTTTTTTTTTTTTTTTTTTTAAAAAGGAAAAAAAAAAAAAAAAAATTTTTTTTTTAAAAAAGGTTTTTTTCCCCCCTTAAAAATTTTTTGGGGAAAAAAAAAATGGAAAACCCCAAAAAAAAAAAAATTTTAATTTGAAAAAAACCCCAAAAAACCCCCAAAAAAAAAAAAAAATTTTTTCCCCAAATTTTTTTTTTTCCCCCCTTTTAAAAAGGTTTTTTAAAAAAAAAAATTGGAAAAATTTTTTTTCCCAAAAACCTTTTCTTAAAAAATTTTTTGAAAAAAAAAATTTTTTAAAATTTTTTTAAAAGGGGGAAAAAAGGGAAAATTTTAAAATTTTTTAAAAAAAAATTTTTTTTTTAAAAATTTTTTTCCCCCCTTTTGGTTTTTAAAAGGGTTTTTTTTTTTTAAAAAAAAAAATTTTTTTAAACCCCAAGAAAAAAAAAATTTTTAAAAAAAATTTTTTAAAAAAAAAAAATTTTAAATTTTTTGGGTTTTTTTAAAATTTTTAAGGAAAAAAAAAAAAAATTTTTTTAAAATTTTTAAATTTTTTTTTTTAAATTTTTTTTTAAAAAACCCCTTTTTTTTTTTTTTGGGTTTTTTTTTTAAAAAAAAGGAAAAGGTTTTTTTTTTTTTTAAAATTTTTTTTTTTAAAAAAAAAAAAATTTTTTTGGGGCCCCTTTTAAAAATTTTTTTTTTAAAAAAAAGGGAAAAAATTTTTCCAAAAAATTTTTTTTTCCCTTTTTTTGAAAAACCCCCCCTTTTTTTTTTGGGGTTTTTTTTTTCCAAAAAAAAAACCCCTTTTTAAAATTTTTAAAAAAAAAAAAAAAAAAAAAAAAGGGAAAAACCAAAAAAAACCCCCCCCAAACCAAAAAAAAGGGCCCCTTTAAAAATTTTAAAAAAACCCCGGGGCCCCCAAAAATTTTTGGGTTTTTGTCTAAAGGGGGGAAAAATTTTTTGGGGAAAAAAAGGGGGGGAAAAAGGGAAAAACCCCCAAAAAAAAGGGAACTTAAAAACCCCCGGGGGGTTTTTTTCCCCTCCAAAATTTTTTTTTTTTTTTCCCCCCCCAAAAAAAATTTTTTAAATTTTTAAAACCCCCCAAAAAATTTTTAAAAAACCAAAAAAAAAAAAAAATTTTTTAAACCCCTTTAAAGGAAAAAGGAAAAAGGGGAAAAATTTTTTTTTTTCCCCAAATTAAAAAAAATTTTTTTAAAAAAATTTAAATTTTAATTATTTTTCCCTTTTTTTTTTGGTTTTTAAATTTTTAAAAAAAACCCCTTCCCCCAAAAAAACCCATTTGGGGGGGGGGGTTTTTTTTAAAAAAAAAACCCCCCCAAAAAAATTTAAAGGGGGGAAAAAATTTTTTTTTAAAAAAAAAAATTTTCCCCTTTTTTAACCCCGGGGTTTTAAAAAAAACCCCCAAAAAATTTTTTTTCCCCCCCCTTTTTTTTTTAAAAAAAATTTTTTAAAAAAAAAAAACCCCCAAAAAAAATTTTTTTTTAAAAAAACCCCAAAAAGGGGGGGAAAATTTTTGGGGGGGCCCCCCAAAAAAACCCCAGAAAAAATTGGGCCTTTTTCCTTAAAAGGGGAAAAAAAAAAAACCCCCCAAAAAAAACCTTTTTTTTTTAAAAAAAAAAATTTTTAAAAAAAAAATTTTTAAAAAAAATTTTTTTTAAAAAAATTTTAAAACCCCCGGGGCCCCCGGGGAAAAAAAAAACCCCCCAAAAATTTTAAAAAATTTTAAAAAACCAAAAAAAAATTTTTTTTTAAAACCCCCCGGGGGGGGTTTTTTAAAATTTTTTTTTAAAAAAAATTTTTTAATTTTTTTAAAAAAAAAAAAAGGGGCGTTTTAAAAAATTTTTTTTAAAAAAAAAAATTTCCCCCCAAAATTTTTTTTTTCCCCCCCCCTTTAAAAAAAATTTTTTTTCCCCCTTTTTTTTTTTTTTTTTTTTTTTCCCCCCCCCCCTTTTTTTTGGGGGTTTTTTCCCCCCCCGGGTAAAAAAAGGGTTTTTTTTTTTTTTTTTCCCCCCAAAAAAATTTTTGACCCCCGGGGTTTTTTTTAAAAAATTGGCCCCCCCTTTAAAAAAAATTTTTTTTAAAAAAATTTAAAAAAAAAAAAAAAACCCCTTTTCCCCTTTGTAAACCCTTTTTTTTTTTTAAAAAATTTAAAAAAACCCCCAAAAAAAAAAAAAATTTTTTTTTTAAAAACCCCCAAAAAAAAAAATTTTTAAAAAAAGGAAAAAAAAAAAAATTTTTAAAAAAAAAAAACCCCCTTTTTTAAAAAAACCCCCAGGGGCCCCCAAAAAAAAAAAAAATTTAAAAAAAAAATTTAAAAGGAACCCCCCCCTTTTCCCCCCAAAAATTTTTTCCCTTTTTTTTCCCCCCAAAAGTTTTTTTTTTTTTGGAAATTTTTTTTTTTTTAACCCCCCCCTTTTTTTTTTTTTTTTTTTAAAAAAATTTCCTTTTGGAAAAAAAGGGTTTTTAAAAAAGGGCCCCCTTTTTTTTCCAGAAAACATCCCCGAAATTTTTCCAATTATTTTTACTAACAACCCAAAAGGGGGAAAAGGTTTTGGGGAGGGTTCCGTTAGTTTTGAAGTGAGGGGCAAAAATTTGGATTTGGGGGTCTTTTGGAAAAAAGAAAAATTTTTTGCGTATTTTTAAAGATCAAATTTAAAAAAATGGTAAAAAAAAGTGAAACCCCAGCATTTCTAACATTCCCAAAAAATGCGCCCTCCCTTACGACCACTCGCAACACGGTACACTCACGGGGCCCCCTTCCCGGGGAGCCGTCTTGTTTTTTAGGGCTTTGAGGGAAAGTCGGAAATTTTCCCCAAGAAGCCGCCGCGCACCCCACTGCCATCATTTCATGCTTTACGTAATTAATTTGCCCCTTTCCCTGCCGAGTCGGGGAAAAGAACCAAAAAATTATTTAGGGGCCCCAGTTATTAAGACTGAAAAGGTTCATTAAATTTTTTGCATTTCAGTTTCATGTTTCGTCGGTTTAATTTTTTGTTAAAAAGTTTTTTGTTTGATTACCATTTTGTTCATTAAATGAATGCCTCTATTCGAGTATTTCTCAGAACCCAATTTGAAATGAACTGATCATTTATGGAAACAAATCAATTTAATTCAACCAATAGAACGATGTTGGAGTAACACAAATATTACTCAAACCAAGTACCTATTTATATTACAAATAAATCAACATTCCGAAATCAAACATTCCTTCTTCATGTAGTGGTGAAGAAATCGACCTCACTCTTTTTGATCTTCTTGCTTACATAGGACAAAATCTCACCGAAGAATAGAAACAGTAGAGAGTTGATTATTGTATCTCTCACAAATGAAAGGTAACCGATGATCACAAGGTTTGTCGTTCCACTCTAAGCGACCTCCCTTGACCAGCACCTGCAAGCATTTCTCATTCACATCCGATGGTTCACCATTGGCCCAATTTGTGTACTCGACTCGCTCCCCTTGAGGCAACCACAAGAAGCTGTAACCGTCTACCAACCTCGTGCCCGCCGTCCAATAGTCGTTGCCTTTGCCTGAAAACAAGAACGAGTTCATTTGAGTTTTTAGTGAGAAAGAGAGAGAGAGAGAGAGAGAGAGATAGATACACAATTTTGAAATAAAATATCCCGTATTGTTTTACATAAAAAACTTTTTCCATTTTCGTGACTAAAATGTGGCATATTTCAACTCACAATAGTGAGGGAAGTTGTACTTTTAATCATTAGTGATTAAAAATATTTTAATCACAAGTGTTTAAAAGTGTTACCTGGGTTACCAATAAACAACCATCATACACATTGGTATTCCTCATAGCACAGCAACGGTGTCGAATTATCCATATCGAGTAGGATGGTTTCCAAATTAAATGCAACACAAGCAACGGTAGCGCAGATTTTTATTCTTAGTAGGCTGTTTGCAATTTTGTTTCGACGAGTCAATGACACAATCATTATTTATGCACCAATTGCGAAATAATGTCTTTTAATTTCTGCGAAAATGAAAAAAATCACATTAAAAACACATGAGTAAAGCGCTTTTAATCAATCGCCTGGTTGAGGCCCTCGAAGCTTCGCTGCTCGGGCGCTCAACATCCAGGTTCGTAAATAAATGCTACGCTTCACTCACTTGTCCCGAAAATAGCAATTTTTTTCAACAATTTTTATTCAATCGAAATACCTGGACTTCCTCTTTTTGAGGAGACGAGCAAATATTGTGTGATAGGGTACGCTACGTCCTGGATACGACTCAGCATACAATCGTCGAGCTTGCAGAACATTTCCATTACTCCGACCATAGACCAAATGCATGTCTGACAAGAAACGGTCATTTGACATTTCGTTGGAATATTCGTATTCAATAGAATGTTGACAGTAGCCTACTAGCATCGCTACTAGATAGTGTATTGAAGTAATGACAAATACGCGTTAAGATGTTTTATTTTTTTGCATAAAAACGGCAACCTATACGAAAAAAGGGAAGGAGTAATTTTTTGTCACAAATTGAATGAAGAATTCAAAAATGATTTTTCATTCAAAATATCTCAGTGGCGTACAATTTTTTTCTGTAAAAAAAATTGAAATCATTACTCGTATGCGCGCCAATGATGGACATAAAATTCTCAATTACACGTCAAAAAATGCGCAATAATTACCTCTTGAAATTCACCAAATTGTATTCGCATATCTCGACCGGTTTCAGAGCAATGAATAAATAGTCAGTTTTTAAGAAAAACTTTCGGAAAACGAAGCATTTGCAGCAAAGTGTCATTATTTTTTCATGCAGAATCACCCCCTGAAGGTTGTCGCACTTATTCACTAACACCCTGTATAAATATTATTAATTTTTCAATGAATATGTTGAGTTAGGAATATATTCAAGGATGGGGCGTCAGGTTGAATTTGGGCTTTTTACTTCTCCACTTCATGTGAAAATATTAAAATATTATTAGAATTTTTATTAAACTCTTTCATATGTGGAAATCTTGAACAAAAATTTAATTCAAATACAAAAAGGATTATTACAATCACATTTGGTTTTCTTCATTCTTGTATGCACTTCCAGAACTCTTTCATTGAAACATTCCACAAATTAAAAAAATAATTTTGAAACAGCTCAACAGAAATATTTTTCATAAAAAAACATTACTGCAGTTTTATAGCAGACTCACGTGTTCTTTTCCATTACTTTGAGAATGAATGAGGGAAACAAACCTGCGCTCCAGCATTTCATTTGACGGAATAAAGTTTTCTGATATGGACCTCGGGGCTATGTTGGTTGGTGTCTACAGAACTTTCGTTAAAAAACATTCAAAGTAGTTCTTCATAATTATATGATAATGAGATTTTCTGAATGTTTTTGATTTGTGTATCATTCTAAATTCCATTTTCTCAGTGTATCAGACCTAATTGTATGAACCCTTATGAAACTACATCAAACATTCTTGTACTTGAATTGTCTTCTGTATTAAATCAGGGAGAAGATTTTGCTATCAACGAGGGCGCACGAATATGAATACTTTTTTATCAGCAATGAATATGTTTGCAACGAGTGGTCCTGTACGTTGGCCTGCCCGATCACCTGATCTCAATATTTTAGACTTTTTTTTCTGGGGTTATGTGAAAAAACCAGTGTTTTATACACACCGCCTCAAACCACTCAAAATTTCACGAAATCGCATTCGTGGACTGTTTTCTACTATAAATCCCGCTATGCTGCGAAATGTGATGCGAAACACAATTGATAGGGCCAGAAAATGTCAGGAAGTTGGCAATATGCACTTGAGAGAACATTTAATTTCCTTCCACATATCCTGGTGTAATGGGTAGTTTTTTTTTGTTGGCATGGATTATGAACTTTTGTATTCAAACTGAAAACTTTGCGGGACAAGCTCTTGAATCTGTAACTCGCAAAATAACCTACGTCACACATTCAAAGCATTAATTTTTAACTTTTTGGAGAATTTGAATGAAAGCTTGCCTTTGAAAATGTTTATCATTAATTATTTTATTTCGTCTCAGAACTATATAATCGTCGAAGTACCTAGAATCCAAGAAAGTAATTAACAAAAATTCAAACCGACGAAATACGGAACTGAAAAGTAAAAAATAAAATGAACCTTCTTAGTCTCAATAACTGAGCTCCTAACCTAATGTAAGTAACTAATTTTGAGTTGGGGCCAAACAAACAAGCAAATGAATTAGGTAAGGCGTAAGTAAAATGATGGCATCGAGTTGGACGGTGACATTCTGATAATTTTTTTGAAGTAATTTAATGATCTTCGTTGATTGTTTGTTTGGCGCCGACTCAAAATTAGTTACTTACATTAGGTTAGGATCTTAGTTTATTTTTCTTCTTTATTTAACGTCGGCCTATTTCTGCTACCAAGGTTAAATAAACACCGACGCCGGTGAGCACACTCCTCCCAACCGGAAATTTTGCCGAATCCTCTGTTGTTTCAGAGGTAGGGTTCTTCAACGAGCTCAACATCCATGAACTCGGGACCGACATCTCAACGTCCCCTCCGAAGGACGGCATATCTATCTATCGTCTTATCTCGTGCTCATTGATAAGACGCCTGCAGCTGCGAATATGCTACTACGCTATAGTTGTTAGGACATTTAACGTGGAACTTCCTTGTCCGGTGGTCACCCATTCAAGTACTAACCACGCCCGTTGTTGCTTGACTTCAGATATCGATAAGACTCTTCTTCTTCTTCTTCTTCAAATAATTTATTAAACTGTTACTAGTACGGGACATCTACATTTCATTTACATATATACATTTCTTTATATCACAAATTTGTCGTCCTAGAAGGTCTAGTGGGCGGCAGGGATTTGTGATATGGAAATGGGGTCGGGGAGAATTTGTGGGTGCAATTCAAGTAAGACGGTTACACCAACCTCCAAACGTCTCGTACGCCCCAGAACAGGGGCAGTAGGGGGACGTCGCGCTGGTCTTAGCGACTTTGCCCTATATTTAATTGAAATGCTTTCTAAAATCTAAGCTATGTTCCTATTTCCTGCGTTGAACGCTTATACGGGAACTGGAGTGAAGGTATTGAGGTAGATAATTGTGAAAATAAAATTTGGAGCGTTACTATTTAGTATGTTTCCCGGAAAAAGTGGGTAGGCAAAAAACCAGGTAGAGAGAAATTTGCGTTAGCCTGCGGCCGCTGTAATTAAGTGATGGCACCCACAATGTGCAACTGTACGCTCAAGTTAGTATGTGCTATCTTTCATGAAACAGATCTGTGTTTTGGTAAATCAGCCCTCCGTACTTGCGGGGCTGGTTGTGGTGAGCTCTAATGCCGGTAATGTCTCGTGTCAATGGACTTTTAGGGATAAAATATTTATAAAATTTATAAGATATTTGTTTAATATAGTCTTGTATAGAAGGCACGCCTGCCAGCTCACGAAGCTCATCCAGCCGAATGTATCTATTGCTGTTGGTGACTATACGGAGTACCTTGCTCTGCATCCTGTCCAATTTCAACAGGGTTGTTTTGGGCAGGCTGCAGAACACCGGGCAAGCGTATAACATTACTGGCCTTATTATGGTTTTGTAAATTAACAGTTTATTGCTGGTTGACATTTTCGAGTTTCTCGCTATTAGAGGGTAATTACTTTTTACTGCCGCTGAGGTTCTCTGTATGGCCAGGTTGACGTGTTTATGCAATGTTAAACGCTTGTCCAGTTGCACTCCCAGGTAACTCACGGGGCTCGATTCTTCTGTAGTATTATTTTTAATTTTGATTTTGTTAAATATCTTGGTGTTTACGAATTTTCTTGTGAAATTAATAACTTCGGTTTTGTCCGGGTTTATTTTTATATTATTTTTCTCCATATACGGGATGATTTTCCTGTCCAAGTGAATCTGCAGCTGGCGGGCTGCAACCTCACTAGCAAACGAATGCGCATATATGGCGGTATCGTCCGCATATATTGCAACATTCGTTCGCTCGAACTTTGGAAAATCGTACGTATATAGAGAAAAAAGGTGTGGAGATAGACTCGAGCCCTGTGGGATACCTGCTTCGGCTGTATACTCTTCGGAGCTGGTATCGTTAATTCTAACCCTAAAAGTCCGTTGATGGAGATAGGAATCTAATAATTTTACCATATATAAAGGCATGCCTGCCCTTTGCATTTTTGTGACTAACCCCCCTATCCAGACTTTATCGAACGCCTTTTCGACGTCAAGTAGGACCATGACAGTATTTTGTTTTCGATGAAAGGACTCCTTCACCCCATGAACAATTCTAGCTACCTGTGAAGTGGTGGAATGCCCCTTTCGGAAGCCGAATTGCTCATTAGGTATGAGTTTCATCCTTTCCTCAACTTTGCCAAAACGCTTCAGAAGAATTTTATCAATCACCTTGGCTACAGCGCTCAACAGTGAGATGGGTCTGTAGCTTTTTAATTGTGTTTTATTTTTACCCATTTTAGGAATCGGTATGATTTCAGCTTTTTTAAGTATATTAGGATAATGTTGGTATTTTATTATACAATTGATTATGTATACCAGTTGCACTAGGGGCTTCCTTGGCAGGTTCCTGAGCAGAATGGCATCAATCTCATCCTGTCCTGGCGCCTTATTCGTCGGTAAGTTGTGTATTGTGTCTGTGACTTCATCTACATTCGTAATTAATTTGACAAAAGTTCTTGGGTTTATTGATATTGGCAGCATTTCATGAATTTGATTAGCAATATTTGTTGTCTGTCTCTGTTCTTCCGTAATGTCAGCGTCTGTTATATTAACGCTCTGAAAATGTTCGCCGAACATCGCCGCTTTCTCATGGTTCGACATAGCCCGTGTTGGACCATTCTCTATAACAGGCATGGGCTCGAATCGTCTCTTTAGACGTCTGGTCATGCGCCATAGAGAATTATCCTAACTCAAGATTTTCGAGTTTTCTTGCCCACAAGTTATCGTTGAATTCTTTGATACGTCTTCTGACCGTATTTGATATATGCTTGTGGTTTTCCCTGTATATGGGGTTTCTGGTGGTTTGCCAGCGTTTACGTTCCCTTCTTTTTTGTGTTATTAAATCTTGTATATCTTGGGGCAAGACTCTTCGATTATCCTGTACCTCTACCAATCTTGTGGTTTCGTCTCTTGCTGCCTGTATATTTTGAATAAATATTTCTGTTTCTCTATCAAGTTCGGCGCCCGTCATTCGTCGATTGATAATCGTATTGTCCGTTAGTAGTCTTCTGAACTCGGCCCAGTTTGTGTTTCCATAGTCAAACATTTTCCTTTTGTTCTTAGGGTTGTGTTTGTTTTTCAATAGAAACACAACTGGGTCGTGATCAGACGTCATTGCATTTATGGTTATCAAATCGCTAATGTCGGTCACGTTTTTGTTTACCACAAGATCGATAGTAGATGGTGCCGAACCATTATATGGAAAATGGGTGTGTTCTTCCGGATGTTCGATAACCACTTCGGTGTTCAGCGAATAGTTCCAGAGTGTGCGTCCGTTTGCGTTTGGTTGATTGGTGCAGTTCCACTCAGGCCTCCTGGCATTGAAGTCCCCGGCGACTAGCACTTTATTTCCTGTAACAAAAAGTGTTAATGTCCGCTTCTGAAAACATGTTCCGCGGTTGGTTATATATTGCATATATTCGTGTTCCATCATCAAGTTCTATGCCCGCGTGTTCTATAGTAGTTTGCCTTTGTGGTAATTCCACATGAGGTACCCCGTGTCTGATTAAAATGGCTACACCCCCAGCTCGCGGTGCGTTGGGTCTGTCAGTCCTGATGATTGTAAAACCCCTTAGTTTAAAGTCATGTTCCGGCCTAAGTTTTGTCTCTGATAGGAGCATTATGTCGACTCCATGCGTTTCGACGAAATTAGCGAGAAAGGGATACTTCCTGCTAACTCCGTCAATATTGAACAGACATACCTTCATTGACATTAGAGCTGGTAATTATTAATTTGCTCCATGAACCCCATTAATGCTGAAAATTTCTCTTCCTGGCTTTTTGCCATCGAGACTGAGTTATTAAGATCGTTTATCATTCTTAGAGCTTCAGAGATATTAATGTTTTGTTGTAATTGATTAAATGCATTTTTTAGTTGTAACAATCCCCCCAGTCCCTCCCCCGGGGCGCCCGAGACGTTAGGAGCGGTGTGAGGATGGGAATAAGCGGGGTTTTGAATACGACCTGTATCTTCTAGTCTCCTTTCTTCTTGTCTATGGTTCCATATGTTTTCTTTTGGCTTGGGTGCTTCCACAAACCTCTTGCCTGGGTTTGGAGTCTTCGGTGTTCTTCTGTCTTCTATGATTTTTATTCTGCTTTGATAGATTTGGCAATCTTCGCTATTTGCTGGATGGCCTCCTTCACAGTTAGCGCATTTCGCTTCAGTTTCTCGTGTCTTTTTGCATGTGTGTGTCCAGTGAGGTAGGGCGCACTTTAGGCATCGAGGCTGGGCCGAGCAGTTCGTGGTGGCGTGGCCCCACCTCTGACATCTATGGCATTGAACTATTCCCCTGCTGTTGTTTCTGAACTCCCAGGTTATTCTTTGATTTAGTATAACTTTTATAGTGTTACTCAAGAACCTGACAGTTACATTCTCCTAAACCTAAACCTAAACTAATGTAAGTAACCAATTTTGAGTCGGCGCCAAACAAACAAGCAGCTGAATTAGGTAAGGCGTAAAATGATGGCATCGAGTTGGGCGGTGACATTCTGAGAATTTTTTTGAAGTAATTTAATTACCCTTGTTGATTGTTTGTTTGGCGCCGACTCAAAATTAGTTACTTACATTAGTTTAGGAGCTTACTTATTGAGACTAAGAAGGTTCATTTTATTTTTTTCTTCTCAGTTCCGTATTTCGTCGGTTTAATTTTTTGTTAAAAAGTTCTCATTTTCAATTTTTCGTAGCTGAAATCTACTAATTACTACCTACTTGTTTTTTGATTATTTCCAAAATACTTACTTCAACTATTACCAGTTAAATAATATGATTATCTACTTTTACTATTTGTTGTAATGTAAATTATTTTTGTTGTTCGGGTTAGTTTATTTCATTACTTTGTATATCATTCCATCCTCTCATAGAATATATGGATTGTGATAATGGCACCAGCGATCTGTCATTGTCAACTACATATGTGTGCCAATGTTCACAAGTGAACAATCAATTTTTCTACCGGTGAGGGTGGATAATTCCATTCGAAATACAAATATGATCAACTATGAGGTATACCCTATCTGATAAAAGAAGAATCATCCAAATCGAAGATCCCAGTACAAAGTTATGCCTGATAGAATCGGTAAACGGACCAGAATTCAGAGGGTGAGTGATCAATATCCTTCATTTTGATACCCTTGGGGGTGGATTTCATCTTTTGAATTCAAATGGGACCAACTTCGAAGTACACCCTATCCACTGAAAAGAATTATCGAAATCTGACGCCTCAGTAAAAAGTTATGCGTGATCATACATAAAAAAAAGATAAAAAAAATAAAATATACGCGTCGACTAGAGAACCTCCTCCTTTTTGATTTCTTCGGTTAAAAATATACAATGTTCCATTTTGAATTCCCATGTGGGGGTCGGTTTCGGTGAAATCGGTAGTGATGGGAGAGTATGAAATATTGAAAGTTTTAATCTGGAAACCATGGCTTGTCTGAAGGATACGCTGACACCCTGTATATTACGTGAAAGACGGTATCATTAAATAATATAAAAATATCTGTATTATGATTAAGTATCCATTTTTTATATTCTCATTGAGACTTTTTATTTTATTTAATTTTCTTTTTATAAAAATATATTTATTTGTTTCGAATCTTGTTTTATAATTGAGGTAGTTTACAACAACCAATTCATTACTTCTCATAAAAACGCACGAAAGAAAAATATCCCTTCAAGTGTTAGTATTTTGAATTTGCCGAACAATAAATTTGAAGAAAATTTAAACGGTTAATTGAATATAATTTTCGAAACATACGGAGGGTTTTGAAGACATATTATTGATTTCAAAGTGTGAAAAGTTATAATTTAGTGAGTAATTTTTCATTAGTCCAAACGTCTATTCATATTTTGTGTTACTTCTTAGTTGTCATTTTCTCCTAAATTTATTCGAAAATCATATTGTATGAAAATAATAAATTATAGCTTCAAAAGTCATAAATACGTGTTTTGATACATTTTTCTCAAAATTTAGCTGAATCATCGACTAATGAAATTGTTCTAAAAAAATATTACAGTTTCTTCTATCATCTCTTTTATGAATTGGGATGATAGAAGATGTTTGGGATACTTTGTGGAAAACACCAGAAGTATTGCACAAATTCAATAAGTTTAACAGAATATTTTAACAGAATATTTTTTTGATATTCCATCTGTGAAGGGATGAAAAGGTGTTTGAGAAGAGGGGTGAAATTGAAAGTACAGTTGGTTTTGGAATTGGAGTCATGGAAATTAGTATCTGGGCTCTTCTTCACAAATAAAGATAAATGTATTTCATGGTTTTTGAAAATTCAACCATAAAGGGACAGAATGGGGGTTGAAAGTCTGTATAGTTAGTTTTGAAGTTAGGATCATGAATATTGGTATTTGGGGGGTCTTCGTTACCAATAGAAAATACGTGTTTTGGTGTTTTTTTGGAAATTCCACCCCTAAAGGGGGAAATGGAGGTTAAATTGGGATTGGAAGTTTATTTAGGTCTTCCGTTAGTTTTCAAGTTAGGGTCATAAAAATTGATATTTGAATGAAGTCTTTCTTAAAATAGAAGAAATATGTATTTCAGTGTTTTTAGAAATTTAACCCCTAAGGAGGTGAAATGGAGAGTGAAGTTTGTATGGGGGTTCCAATTGTTTTCGAGTTAGGGTCATAAAAATTTGTATTTAAGGTCTTTGCAAGGGATAAAGAAATATATGTTTCAGTGTTTTTATGAATACGACCTCTAGGGGGGTGAAAGTTTGTGTGAAGATTCCGGTAGTTTTGAAGTAAGGGGCATAAAAATTGGTATTTGAGGTCTTTGTTAAAATAAAGAAATGCGTGATTCAATATTTTTGGAAATTCCTTCTCTAAAGGGGCGAGTGAATTTGTAATAGTAGTCACAAAAATACAAAGTTCAACGCGGACCAGCTAGTTAGAGTAAATAACAGTTAATAGTTGAAGTAAGGTGGGTGAGTATTTTGAAAGTAATACAAATCAAGTAGGTAGTAATTGGTAGATTTTAGCCACAAAAAATGAATAACTTTTTAACAAAATATTGAACCGACGAAAAAAGAAACTGAAAAGCAAAAAATAAAATGAACCTTTTCAGTCTCGATAACTAAGCTATTGAACTAATGTAAGTAACTAATTTGGAGTCGGCGCCAAACAAACAATCAACGAATATCTTTAAATTACTCAAAGAAATGATCAAAACAAAATAACATAAATGCGCTCTTCGCACGACCACTCCCAACGACGTATGCCCTCAAGTGTGAGCCCATTCGGGTAGCCGTCTCGCTGATATTGACTTCGAGACCGCTCGGCAATTTCCGGCGAATGGCTCCGCCTCCACCGCGCACCCCGCTGCCATCATTTTACACTTTGCGTGATTAATTTGCTTGTTTGTTTGTTTGGCGCCGACTCAAAATCAGTTACTTACATAAGTTTTGGATCTTAGTGATTAGGACTAAAAAGGTTCCTTTTATTTATTGTTTTTCAGTTCTTTTTTTTTGTTGAAAAGCTTTTTTCGTTATATATAAGTAGGAGTGAAAATGATACCGACAAACTGCTGCGTTTTATTTAGTACCCATTTCGCAAAAATTGATGTTTTTGATGATCCTAAGGCAGGGTGAAGCACTTTTTCAGTTTTTCATTTGAATTTCATGAGACAATATGGTGGTATTTGTTGTACTTACTGGCTTCTCTGATATATTTCAAAATCCTGTTATTTTCATCAGCAGAACGTATCGTGAGGAGTTTCATGTGTATCTGCTCGCAGAAATTCAGTGCTTCGAAAAATGTTGCCTGCAACAAAAATACCAACTATAAAATATTCAATACCCTATGAAAAAATATTCAGAGAAAGGAAAGCTTCTATTTCTCAATAATTTGCAGCATTTGTGTAAGAAGAAAAATACACTATCACTGAGAGAAGAGAAATTTATAGTGTACTTTCACCACTTATCAAGAAACCTTTTCCCGTCAATCTTGTGGTCGAACTTATTGTAAAATTGAATACTTCGATTTAAGCAAATATTTTAAATTAACGGCATATCTGAAAAGACTGACCCAAACCCAAAAATCGAAGGTTTTCGAAAAACAGGAAATCGATAAATTCTTATCTGATGCTCTGGACAACGACTTTCTCTTGATGACGGTGGCTACCATTTTTGGAATCGCTGGAGCGTGCCGTCGCGAAGAATTGGTGAATATGACGGTAGACGATATTGAAGACAAGAAAAATGTTCTTGTTATTACCATACCGAACACAGAAACCAATATTATGAGAAAATTTGTGGTGTGTAACCCCGAAAATGAAAGAACAAGCTACCTAGAATGATACAAAACGTATGCCAGTCTGCGTCCTGCTGACACTCATTATCGGCGGTTTTTCCTCTTCTTCAAATCAGGAAAATGCACTAAACAATGTGTGGGAATCGATACTTTTGGCAAAATGCCATCAAACATTGCTATGTACTTGGGCCTCCCGAATCCTGAGAATTACACCGGTCATTAATTCCCGCGGTGGTCAGCCTAAATGTTGGCCGACCCTGGGGCCAACATCACCAACATTAAACGGCACGGTGGATGGAAATCTACGTCTGTGGCAGAATCATACATCGAGAATTCGCTCGAAAATAAGAAGAAGATTGCCCATCATATTCTAAAAAAAACTTGAGAGGTGTCAAGGGACACCCGGATGAAACGAAGTTCCTTTCGATCAATTAGTGAAGGAATTGTATTTTTTTTTTTTTTTAAGTTATAATAATATTTTTTTTATTATTAACAAATATAATGTAATATAAACTTAATCAGTAGGCGCAATTTTAGTACATACGCATTGATATTGTAATATTAAAATATAATTTGCTTTTAAATTTATTGAAGTTATGACGCGTACACTTGCTAAACACACAATAATGGAGAGATTATAGCGCGTATGACTTGGTTAGCACAATAGTAAAGAGAGGTTATAATGCGTACTTGCTAAAAATTCATAAGCATTTATTATTGTCTGTATAAAATCTCTAATTACCTAACTCCATCAGCAATATCCGGAACTTGTGCAGAAACACTGTCAGGATTCATTACTGTTATTATTTTTCATTATTTATCATGTATAAAAAACCTGTATACACTCAACAAAAATAATCGTCGCGACACCACACTGTTCAATGCGAAATAGAAAGACGTAACGAAAATAACTGGCTTGCTTTCTATGAGAGAGAGAGAGAGAGAGAGAGAGAGAGAGAGAGACAGACAGAGAGACAAATACTCCAATACCAAACTCCAGCTCCCCATCGACATCAGTTTTTCGCGAAGCAGCATCCTCACCTGTCGATAATTCAGAGACAATTCAACAAGCTTTTTTTCACGACACATCTAAGGAGAGCCGATCGGCGTTAAATTTGCATAATGCTACCAATTGTATAGTCCATCCAATATCAATTGCAGAAGCTGTTTCTATAGGGAGCAACTAAAAACTCACTTCGCTAACACGAGCGTATTTGCGAAGAAACGGAACGAAAAATAATCTGTACTACCTGTATACAGTCTCCGTCACTACAAAGAGCCCGCTGGTCAACGTGGACTTGAGTGACTGCTGTCTGTTCTACAACCGATTCGGGCCAATCAAGTCGGACATCAATGCTTGCAGGTGTGTCTATACGATGGGAGGTCATGAATCACGCGTTATATTTTTTGTTTTAATAGCTCTGAAAGATTGAAAACCAGTAGCGTCTGTGGTCTTGGTGTGTGCCGATCGAAATACCTTTTAGGATATTAAAATATCTAAATAAAATTAGTTATCTCCGCCACTGCTGCTCACAGGATCTCGCCGCAAGACTTTTTTATGCTTCTGCAATTGATATTGGGAAAACTATACATTCAATTTTAATATTATGCATAATTAGTTTGAATTGAAAATAAATAAACATTATATCAGGTATAGTTCTCCCAATATCAATTGCAGAAGCATAAACAAGCAGCAGTGGCGGAGATAACTAATTTTATTCAGATATTTTAATATTCTAAAACGTATTTCGATCGGCACACACCAAAACCACAGACGCTACTGGTTTTTAATCTTTCAGAGCTATTGGAACACAAATATAACGCGTGATTTATGACTTTCCATCGTATAGACACACCTGCAAGCATTGATATCCGACTTGATTGGCCCAGACAATCGGTTGTAGAACAGACAGCAGTCACTCAAGTCCACGTTGACCAGCGATCTTTGTCCGACGGAGACTGTATACAAGTAGTACAAAATATCCTTTCTTTCTCATAAAAATAAAAGTACCACTTCCCGCACTTGTTACAAGTAGTACAGATTATTTTTCGTTCCGTTTCTTCGCATAAACGCTCGTGTTAGCGAAGTGAGTTTTTATTTGCTCCCTATAGAAAAAGCTTCTGCAATTGATATTGGATGGAATATATCCTTTCTTTCTCATAAAAATAAAAGTACCACTTCCCGCACTTGTTAGGTGAATAACTATAATTATATTGCATAGGTACCTAACTTTTGGATAATTCATGAGAATGCCTGAAAAGAAAATAATAACTCTGTGTATAATTATTTTTTACAATCCAAATAGTTATAGTCCATCCAATATCGATTGCAGAAGCTGTTTCTATAGGGAGGAAAACCAGTAGTGTCTGTGGTCTTGGTGTGTGCCGATCGAAATACGTTTTAGGATATTAAAATATCTAAATAAAATTAGTTATCGCCGCCACTGCTGCTCACAGGATTTCGCCGCAAGACTTTTTCACGCTTCTGCAATTGATATTGGGAAAACTATACTTTCATTCATATGACTTCTCCAGGACCGGTTGACCAAAATATATTGAATTGAAGGGCTTCCTAGGGCGATTTCAGAATATATCGAAACTAATATCAGATGTCAGGGCCCTAGAGGAAGATATGTAACACTTTCAGTCAACACAGAAAAACAATGATTGGAAAAAGACTTTCTCAAAAGTAAAGCAAAACAAACAAAAAAATATTTCAAGAATGATTAATGTAGGTACTTACGTGAAAATGTACAGCCATGAAATAACTTTTTTCCCTATAGTGATGGAGAGGTATAATTGAGGAAAGGTTATCCGCAAAAACTCTTTCCCAACCTTTACCTGAAAAAAATATATATAATAATTACTTTATTCGCAATAGGAATACAAATGTAACTGTTGAATATCATGGGGTAAATAAGGTTTCCTAGCGATAGTGCAAAGCACTTGTTTCGCGAAAATAAGCATTAAAATTAGAATAAACGAATAAATACCATGACAAAATGTTAATAAAATAATATATGAAAGTAATATAAGGTAAATGTCCCAATTATCGACACAATAGCGTCTTCGTGAGACACTGGCGAATCTAGGCAGTTTTTCAGGGGGGGGGGGCATGAGTTGTTTTCCAGGGAGGGAGCGCATGAGGTAATGGAAATTTGTAACCAAAGTTATAAAATCCATAGGAATAAAATGAATTTTTTTATTTGAAACAACTGAAACCAGTGAACAATAATATAAATAAGATGGAAAAAATATTGTGAAACAAACAAAAACACAATTCGTCAATTATTTTAAATAATAAACTCTAAAAATAAAACATGCGTAAAAAAAAACTTTATAAAATTATTGTTCATAAAACGAAATATTTATGCCTTCGGCCACTGTTTGCAAATATACTGAAAACAACTGAAACCAGTGAACAGTAATACAAATAAGATGGATAAAAGTGTGATGCTTTTTCACCATGACCAAAAGAAAACAAGCATAAAAATAACTTTTTTAGTTGGAACTTGAAAAATTTGGGAATATAGAAATTAATGCTCGTGAATGTATTAATGCTCGTGAATGTATTGAAGAATTTTCTGGGGCTCAAAATAGTTTTGTTCATCCGAGTAATTATAATTTTATACTTATACACTGTTTATCGGTTTTCCAAAATATGCAAAAATCAAACTCGTTAATAATGTCAGTGTTGCACATTTTTTACGATAAATTCAATTTCAGTTGTCACTATTTCTATTTCGATGAAAAAGATCTATAACTATTAACTGAACCTTAAACCTTACACTCACTGATTGAAGAACAAATGACAAATGACCCTTTCTTCCAAAAACAAGTGGAATATAATCATTTTTCATTTATGTGCGGTTTCCGACTGCCGACAAAAAAACAACTATTTTCTACTTAGTCCTTTCAAAGCTAGTTTGTAACCGCGATTTTGACCCACTTCCAGACGTACGAATGATTTGAAATTTGGCAGGTGTACATAATTCTGGTGAAAATGCATTAAAAAAAAATTGTTTGAAAAAAACAAAATGGTGGCTCCAATATTGCGGACGAGTTTTGTGATTATGGTCCGATTCGCTTCAAAATTGGTATCTGAGGGTTTTCGTGGTCAGAGATAATGATTCTTTTGTCAAAACTGAAAAATTCAAGATGGCGGCTCCAAAATGGTGGAAGAGTTTTGTGATTATGGTCCGATTCTATTCAAAATTGGTATGTGGGGGTTTTTGGGGTCCAATATCATGATTCTTTGGTGAAAATTGAAAAATTCAAGATGGCGGCTCCAAAATGGCGGACAATTTTTGTAATTATGGTCCAATTCTATTCAGAATTGCTATGTGGGGGTTTTTGGGGTCGGAGATTATGATTATTTTGTCAAAATTGAGGAATTCGAAATGGCGGCTCCAACATGGCGGACGAGTTTTGTGGTTATGGTCTGATTCTATTCAAAATTGGAGAATATTAGTTAAAAGAATTGAATAATGATAATAATAGTTTGAAAAACTGAGAAACACGCTTTAATAGAAAACAAAACTGAAAAGTTGAAAATAAATAATAGATTAAAAACTAAAGAACATGCTTTAATAGAAAACTAAACTAAAAAGTAGAAAATAATTTTAAATAATATTTGAATGAGTGATTTACAATAAATTTATTTCGTCGTAAAAAAGCGTGGGGTGCTTTTTAAGATATTTTCATAATGATTCTACTTTTACCAATATCTGTCCATGAAATATTAACAACAATTGACATCAAGCACCCCACGCTTTTTTACGATGAAATAAATTCGTTGTTAATCACTGTGTTCTTATTTCAAACTCATTTGAAATTTTTTTTTTTTCAGTTTAGTTTTCTATTAAAGCGTGTTCTTTAGTTTTCAAACTATTATTTATTATTCTTACCGCTCACCGCTCACGGTTTACCACTGAGATGCCTTTTACTAAAAGCACAGTCCCCAAAAACAATTATTTTCCCTCTATCGTTTTATCGTTAACTGTTTTGCCGCACTTTGATATATATAGCCGCCTATGTTTGTTGCATACATTCGCACTGCATAGAAGAATATTTCTGTTTCATAGTTGCATTAGATGATGAACGACTCCTATGAAATTTAAAATAGAATAGATTTGGGATGTTTGAGTGTTTTTTGGTTTGTATAACGTATGTTTTCTTCTTGTTGAAAACCAATCGAAGGTGTAGCTGCATATCCAGACTCTGGTTGTTGAATCAATATCAACTATTCAGAAATCTAGGGGGGGGGCATGGCCCCCCCTCAGATCCGCCAGTGTCGAGAGAATGACGGATACTTTTCGAACTCAAAGGGGATTTTTATGTGGTAGCAATATTCAGTTTCTGAATCTTTGTAGCTTCAATTTCAATAAACAGGCAAAAACTAATCATAAAATAGTAAAATAGTTTGAATTGAATAAATGAAAACACAAAGCAGATGTCCCAATTTTTGACACCTGCAAAATGTGAATAACCAATCGCCGACATGTATGAGGACCAATTTTCGACACTGATAAATCGAAAACGGGCATCATTGCTACGTTTATATTTATATATATTGTGAATGAAACATTATAAAAAAGTAATATTCTCATATTTAATGAATAGAACAAACAATATAAAAATATTCACGAAAAAACAACTAAAATAAAAATTCTTCAATAAATTAAAAAAAAAAATTAAAAAAAATCGAAAACTATTTTCTCCATTTCAGGTACTGGAACAGCCTTCTGGATGGTGAATGAAAATCAAATATAACCAATTACCATCAGAATGGATAATAAAATCATCAAACTGAATCATAATCGAATGTCGATTGATGTTGAGGGAAATTTTCATTATTTTTTGAGCTGATTATCATAACTGAACTGAAATAATGATAACTAGTTGTTCCCATAAAATTGGTAATTACAACTTATGTATTGAGTCTTAGTCACCGACAGAAGGTTACACCATTTATCGACATAGAGTTGTACGTAGTATCGACAAGAAGATTTTTGTACTCCTATTTGATAATTTGACAAAAAACAGTATGTCGATAATTGGTACACAAAAAATTGTGGGTCTATTGAATATTACAACAAAACAATTATATGGGGAAACATTAAATCTGAGTTCCTGATAGCAAGTCAAAAATCATCTTGCGTGGCCCTTTTATCGACACTTAGTCGATATCTAGAACACAACCAGATGTACAAATTATCGACACCCAAATTTCTCATAAAATATTTAATGAATAATACATTTTCCATACAACTGGAGACAATCAACCATATAGAAGTATGTTCGTGTTCAACAAATTATAGTTTACTAAAATTTTGTGGGTTAAAGGAACATAGGTGAAGGGTGGGTACTCACCAGATCAGCTAAAAAAACAGTGTTCACTCGATGACAACTGACACTCGAGATTAGCAGCTATTGTTGTGGTAGGGATGCTTAGGAGAAATTGTTGGTGAATTCAGATATGTTCAGGAAACTATAAACTAGAAACTTGTCGAATTAATTTTTATGAGAATCCGCTTCATCTTGTTAAATATAAAATAATTCGAAATTGTCGATAATTGGGACACTGTCGATAATTGGGACATTTACGTCAAATAAAATCAATAACATATGGAAGCCATATCTAATTATACAATGAAATTTATGTTTCTTAAAATGGAAATGGATGAAATAATGTATAAAAAATATGAACAGCAATAGAAAGATAAAGGTAAAAAAGTGAGAGTATAAAAATAAAAAATAAACAAGCCAAAGGAGACACATATGACTTAAATTTCGAGTTCGATCCTAACAGCCCAGGTGAGGTATTTGGATACTGTGCATAGCGAATAAATTCAATCCTCGGATTGCTAGATTGTTAAAATTCATAAGTTATTGCTCATCTCGATAACAGTGTGAGCATAAGTTAGTTCCAGTAAGTATGAGTGAAGAGACGGGTGGTGATAAGCCACCTGAGTGGAACGATATTGATAAAAACAGCTATGAAAACAGCTCAATTGATTTCACTAACGGATACAGGCCCAGAGATGAAGGTCCTATACTTCGAATACGTGAAGCATGCCGACAAAAATATAGGAATACTATTTCCCACAAAAATCGGTCATATCTTACTAACTGATGAAAAAATTTAAAAAGATGTAGTCGATATTAAAGCAGTTGGAAGCAGTAGAGTAGAAGTAATTTTCAAATCAATTCATTTAGCGAATAGTTTAGTTAACAATGAAATTATACCCAAAAACGAATTAATCGCTTATATTCCGAAATTCTACACCAATAAAAAGGGTATTTTGAGAGAAGTAGTTACATTCTTTTCTGAAGAGTATCTAAAAACTGCAATTATTTCTGATGAAGAAGTGATACAGGTACAACGAATGAAAAGGAGGGTACTAGATAAAAAAAGGCAATGTCTCCTTCACAGACAGACAGATGATAATTGTGCCATTTTGGGAAATGAACTTCCGCAAAATGTTCATATTCATTTAGTAAACTTTGCTGTAGATCATTACATTTTCCCGGTCGCGCAATACTTCAATTGTTTGAGGTAGGGCCACTCTTCCAAACAGTGTAAATCCAAAGATTCACACTGCAGGAGGTGCTCAGGTACAAACCATGATGATGGAAAAGGATGCGTAGAAAGCGCATATTGCATATATTTCAAATATTGCAAAAATAATGATCATCCAACCATATATATACAATATTTTTCCTATTTATAAAAAAACAAAAACAAATCAAAGATATTATGGCTAATCGAAATGTAACATTCAAAGAAACCGGAAACTCACATAACAATTGTTAAAATCATCACCAACAATGCATTTTCAGTATTAAATAACCCCACGAATTTTCCTTCCCTCCCTGACACCTCTAACAATTCTAATCCCACATTCTCATTGAGAAAACCAACCAGACATGTAACATACCCAGGAAAAATCAATAGAAACCTAAACCATCCCCCTTCACATTCACCATAAATTCAGAAAAGCCTGTGATCAAACCGATCATTCTTAACATACATGGACGAACTTATCAACTACAAAAAAAAGTTAATTCATCAAGTCACCTCTCTCGTGAACAAAATCATACACACGAAAGAGATAAATTCCGAGACATATAGTCTAGAAGTAATATTAGAGATTTTTTTTCCTTTGTCTTTGAGTCAAACGACACGGATAATATGATAATATGATCATCGACCTTGGATCTGATAATGAATCATCCTACTAACAATATTACATCTGTTAGGTACTTGAGTTGAGAATTTGTTTGTTTCTGGTAAAAGGAAAGATGATATAAGTTGTCATAGAAACAAGAAAACAATTTAGTAGGAATCAAGGAAATAAATGTATGAAAAGAAAATAAATTCCTTTAAGTATTCAATTACAATTTGATTCCAAAAAGAAGTGTTTACAGTCCACATTCTACAATATTCAACATGGTCCTCCATCGCACGAATATCTATTAAAGTTGAGAAGACTTTTGGGAAGACTTTGGGAAGTGAATCAGAGAGGAACACCGAGACCAAGAGAGTCCGTTCAATTTCTATATTCGAAGATTCTTTTGCTATTGAACTATTTATGTATTCTGATGAGTGGTAATGTAAGATTGCTCACAATCCTCGATTCCATTTGACAGTTCCATTGACAGTTGTATTTCTGGGATATTGCTATTGTAGCCCAGGAAATATAGTTGAATTTTTCATTATATTACTGACAATCTTCGAGTTCATCTGACATTTCTATTGACAGTTGTAGTTCTTGGATATTTGCCATATTCCAGGAATTATAGTTGAATTTTCCATTATCAGTCAGATCATTAGTTTACATTCACAAAATGAAAATTTTCCGAAATGAGAATAAAAAGAGGTCAATTTAGAGGTTCTCTGACACGATTCAAAACATTTCTAGCATCAATCGATAATCGACAATTAAATGAAGAGACCATTTATCAATAACAGAAAAGATTAGAAACAATTGAGCCTATTTTCAAGTTATTTGATGAATTGCAATCACAAATAGGTGAAGAAGATAATCAAAAGGAAGGAGATCTACGTGAGGACCTTGAAACATGTTATTATGCATCTATAAGTAAAGCTAGATCAATTATCACTTCATTTCATGATGACAAAATAAGCAATACTAGCATAACTTTTTCAAATACTCAATCGAATCTATGAATGATATAGCGAAATTCTATTATTTGAAATCATCTTCACAAAATGAGGCCAGTGAAGTCACACAATATTTAGAAGTAACTTCATCGAACTATCAGATTGCCTGGCAAATTCTCACTGATCGTTTCGAAAACAAGTTTTTGATTATCTTTAACCATATTAAAGCTATTTTTGATTTTCCTGCCATACAAACGGAATGCCATTCCGATCTACGGAAATTATATGACAATGTGACAAAAAATCTGCAATCATTAAAAAATGTACATCTACTGGTTGACACATGGGATACTACAATTATCTATATAATTGCTTCCAAACTTGATCTTACTACTCGCAGAGAATGAAAATCATTTGATTTTCAAAATACACTTCCATCTATGGAAGACATGAATTTATTTTTGAAAAATAGATGCGAACTTCTTGAAAAATTAGAATATAATCAGAAGGAGTGATGGGTAACTTGCCAAAAATTCGTGTTACACAAAATTCCCTTTCTTCTAGTGTAGGTATTGACTACGCTGGTCCCATTTTAATTAGAGATAGGAAATTAAGAGAAACAAGGATGATGAAAGCTTATATATGTATATTTATATGTATGTCCACTAAAGCAATGCATATAGATCTCGTTACCGATTTATCATCAGAAGCATTTTTGGCAACACTCAGACGTTTTATAGCTAGAAGAGGTTAACCTAGTCAGCTCTTTTCAGATAATGGCTCTACTTTCATTGGAGCTAATACACAATTGAAGGAATTCTATGCTTTTCTACGGTCTTCTCCCGATGCAATAACAAATACTTTGTCAAAAGACAATATTTCATGGCATTTCATACCAGCTAGGTCACCCAATTTCGGTGGTTTATGGGAAGCGGGTGTAAAACGAATAATATATTATTTGAAGCGAGTTGTCGGTAATTTGCAAATGACTTATGAAGACCTTCTTACAGTACTAACTCAGATTGAATGCATAATTAATTCAAGACCCTTGACGCCACTATCGTCAGACCCAGCCGATTTTGAACCTTTGACACCAGCCCATTTTTTTATCGAGGAAACAATGACAGCTATTACCAATCAACTTCTGCTTTACATCAAAGAATCTCGACTGAACAAATATCAGAAGATGCAGCAAGTCTTGCAGCACTTCTGGAATAGATGGCATCTGGAGTATATTTCCGAATTACAAGAAAGGGTGAAATGGAGATCAAATGTCGCAACTCTACTGAAAATTGGCAATTTGGTACTACTGAAAGAAAAAAATCAAACACTGAACTGGAAGATGGGACGAGTAATTAGTAACCACCCTGGCACCGACAAATGATCAGACTATCTTATGGCAATGAAGTTCAGCGAACAGTTACTAAGCTTTGTGTTCTGCCAATAGAAAGTGAATGACATTTTTAAATACCTATTTGTTTTTCAAAGACTACATCAATTTTTTCTTATTTTGAAAGTTCTTTAGCAATATCAAGGCGGGCAGTATGTTAGGTACTTCAGTTGAATCTATTTGTTTCTGGTAAAAGGAAAGATGATATAAGTTGTCATAGAAACAAGATAACAATTTAGTAGAAATCAAGGAAATAAATATATGAAAAGAAAATCAATTCCTTTAAGTATTCAATTACAATTTGATTCCAAAAAGAAGTGTTTGCAGTCCACATTCTACAATATTTAACATCATCACCATAAATTCAGAAAAGCCTGGGATCAAACCGATCATTCCCAACCCATACATGGACGAACTTATCAACTACAAAGAAAAGGTAATTTATCAAGTCGCCTCTTCGTGAACAAAATCATACACACGAAAGAGATAAATTCCGAGACATATAGTCTAGGAGAAATATTAGAGAATTTTTTTTCTATGTCTTTGAGTCAAACGACATACACAAATAATCGACCTTGGATCTGACAATGAATCATCCTACTAACAATATTACCACCTACACGATAAAAAATTCAGCGTCATACAATGGAATGCTCGCTCCATCTTCAAAAACAAAGCGAATTCAATGAATTACGTCAAAGATAATACAGATATATAATCTTGTCAGAAACCTTCAAAAAACCAAGTCAAGTCTTTCAGAGGCTATAATTTGGTAAATAGAGACGTGTTGCCATTTTAATCAGGGAGAAAGAACGTTATCTTCAAAGTTTACCAGTAAATTACAGACACAGAAATCAAATAGAAACATGTGCCATCAACCTCATAAAATCCAATATCACTTCAGTATCAATATACAAACCCCCAGAATGTTATGTTTCAAAAGCACAATCGCTGGATTTTTTTTCTGCCTACGAAACTCCTGAATTTTCTGTGGCGACTCAGTAGACCTCACCTTTTATTCTGCAAACGTAAGAACTAACTGCCACACTTGGGACGTATTGTTCGATACGTGGGGCTCAGACCATTTTTCATTCGGATTTGTTGTAGACAAGCACATTATGAATAATAAAAAATACCACTGACCAGCACGATAACCCGATAGGTGATAATATTACAATATTAATATTACAAAGGTTTTTATTGATTATTTTATTTCGAAAACCTTGGTTAGGTGTGTAATCAGCGATATGGGTTGGTAGTTTGTGATAATGTCATTATCACCCTTTTTATATAGCGGTACTACAATCGTTTGTTCAAAACGTGTTGGCCAGTGGCCTGTCTCCATGCGTGTATTGAACAAATATAATAGAGGTTCTATAAATTGAGGGATTGATACATCAAAGTTGATACGACAGTTAATATAAAAACAATTAAATTTTAAATGTTTTGGAAATAATGGCATCAAATTATTTTATAAAGATTTTGGGAACACACCCTATATTTATATATATATATATATATATATATATATATATATATATATGTAGGTTTTAATGAAACCTCTTGCACAACAGTTGATGATCCATCAGAAAATAAACGGATTTCTTCCTTCGAAATTTTCACAATGAGTCTTCAATAAGCTAGAAAAAAAATATGAAAAAATTACCCAGTGTTTTGCGGTTCTCAAATTTTAGAAGAATTTGTCCAAAATATCATTTCTTTTGAATGTTTTCAAGATCCCCTCAGTACTCTCTATTGCAATGTTGCTGCCTTTTTACTAAGTGAATAAAAATTATTATCATTATATTATTACTATTTCTAGGCATAATCGAAAATTTGTTAAATTTATGAAGTTTCCTAGTACTCATTACATTATTAACCTTAAAAAAAACAATTTTTTTTCTTGATCAATGTGAATATTAAACAAAAAACTTACCTGAATCGAACGCTTCACTATAATCGCTCCATGCAACAAAAGAACAAACTATGGCAAGCAGAAAACGAGAATGGCAGATATTCTTCATTTTTGCGTCAATACTGATCATGAACAAAAAACTTTGTTCTTATATATAATTTCGAAATATCTATTACAATAACAAACTTTCCCAGAATCGGTTCAAAAGTGGGTAATTTGGATATACAAATTTCGTCAGATGCTGATAATATGCACAAATCCATAACAAAATTTTGTATTCGTCTAAAACAATTTAGTCTTAGTTTATATCCGATCAATTTTTTTAAGAAATACAGCAGGGTAGATATCATAAAACCATTCCATGGAAGGTACACTCACCCAAAAAAATATAAAATATTTTCAAATAACTCCGGCTGGATATTGCTATGCTTCCGATTCTCAACTGCTGTATCTCATCGTTGATTTCGAATACAATAAAAAATTTAAAATTAACGAGAAAACATATTTCAGTCCTGACGATTTTAATATTTTTCAATATGATTGCTAATGGGAATTCAAAATTAGATGCCAGCACCAGAGTGGCGAAAATTCAAACCAGACATACGTACATTGTTTGTTTGTTTGTTTCCTCAGAGGTTATGTGTTTGGAGTTTTTCTTGAAATATTTCCATTTGGTATTATATTACAGTTTTTTTTGTGTAGTATTATCCATTTCAAGACTCTAGTGAAGTAATGTATTTAAATCTTAAGACGATATCATTTGTGAAAACTCACTTTGAATCAGATAAAGTATGTTCGAATTTGCTTGCAAAAAAAAATCTTTTTCGAAGATTTTGGACAGCTTAGTGAAGTCATCGGTAATTATTGTAATGAATTATTTGTGAATGTTTGAATTTAAAATAAAAATAACAAAACAGTTTTTTTATTTTATTCTAGAACAAACAAGATGGTGTGAAAATGTGTCCTTATCACCTAGATATACATATATAGTCACTCTTTTCCCATACTGTATGAATAATCTGCGGTATGTTGAATAATATCTCTTTTTTCTCTTCTTAACTCTCTTTTTTGTCTTCTCAACTCTTTTTAAAAGTTCTCTTTTTCACTCTTTTTCTTGGCCAAACATTTTGGGAAGGAACTGTATTCTTCTTCAAGATTCCAAGAGCTCGTCGTCTGTCTATAGAGTAGAGTAGAGTATATTTATTTAACTACATTACAAATACATGTTTGTAGCACGTCATAAAAAAACGACCATACTGTAGAGCAGACAATTGTTGAAATATAAAATATTGTTAAAATATAATACATTGTTAAAATATATAATAATAATACATCACGTATAGTGTAAAAATATTGTAAATTATTGTCAAAATGGTGCTAAAATGTGGTAAATAGATCTTAAAAAAATCTGTGGAACAAAAGTAATGCGTCAAAAATACATTTTTTATCCTTATTTTGAATAAGTTTGAACTTAATGATTTCAATTCTGGTGGTAGTATATTGTAGAGATAATAATTCAGTGAATTTCTCTTAGATTTGGATGGCCGAACCTGTTTGGTCTCAGGTTATCTGCTTGCCTAGTACCATAGATGTGTATATCAGATTGCTTGGTGAGCATCGAGGAGTTTTTGTGAATCTCTATCAGAACGTGAAAAATATACAAACACGGCAAGAGCATTATTCTGTGCTTAATAAACAAAGGTTGACAGTGTTCCAGATAGCTTACACTGGATAAGATCCTGACAGCTTTTGTCTGTAAACTCACTCAATCCTAGATTAGTCTGCACCAGTACGTTACATTCATTTTCTAACGGAAAATGATAAAAACTCATTCCAGTACAACGGGATCGTTTTGCCTAAGAGTCACATTGAGGTACACAACAGTAATGCTTTGCACTAGAATCACTAATTTTTTCCCTCGAGGACGTACAATAGTCAACAGAATATTCACCAGGTAAACCATAATTTCCTTGAATGTCAGGTTGACGGGAGTCTTATCGATATCTGGAGCCAAGCATCGTCGTGCGTGGTAAGTACTTGAATGGGTGACCACCGGACAAGGAAGCTCCGCGTTAAATGCCCTAACAACTATAGCGTAGTGGCATATTCGCAGCTGCAGGCGTCTTACCAATGAGCCGAAATAAGACGATAGATATGCCGTCCTTCGGAGGGGACGTTAAGATGGCGAAATATGTCCAAAATATGAACTGGTAATGAGTTTATTGTTCCTCAAATGACATCCACGCTTAATTTTCAGAGTTCTTCACGACGGCACGCTCCGAATAATCCAAAAATGGTTGCTACTCTTATCATAAGATAGTTGGTCAGGAGCTTCATTCAATAATCTGTCAAATTGTTCACCGAATTTTACATTTGTTTATATCAATGTTTGTCTTGGTTTTCAATCCAGCTTTTATCATAGAGAATTCAGACCACAACGTTAATTACTTCCATGATTTCGTTTTTTTTCGAATTAAACTGAGTAAGGTATGCTTTCAGTGAACTTGCCTTCAACTTTCTTCAGTTGACTCCATTCGATGAATCCATCGAAGGCAATTCCATATTCTTACTGTGATTTTTCAGCAAGAGATTCAAAGTTGCGCTGTATGCAGCTTCTTGAACTTCTGGTGGAAGAGAGCAATCTGAATCATCAAGTTCAAATTGAACTTCCATTATATTAATATTTGCATCAGTTTTAGGTACGATCACAAAAAAGCTAGGAAATGTTATTAATTTGTGGTCACTAATGAACAATGTTCAATTGCTTTCACTTGTCATACCATCACGATTATTAGATATATTAGATATTAATTGAGAAATCTTCAAACCCTCCAGAAACCTTTTTTTATGCATAACCACGCATAACTTCTACGCAGTACTCCGATTTTGATGATTCTTTTTTGATAAATAAAACATACCTCGAAATTCGTTCCATTTGGATTTGAAAAAAAAATTCACTCTTAAGGGTAGGAAAATGGGGAATAATTGTTGGCTCATCCACAGAATTTTTACTTCTTAACCTATTCTACCACGCATAACTTTGTACTGAGTTATCCGATTCAGATGTTTTTTTTTATTATGAAGGGTATGCTTGTAAGTTAGTTCCATTTGAATTTAAGAAAAAATACTTTCCTCAGGGTAGCAAAATAGGGGATGATTTATTGATTTCACACCTGTGAACCGATTCTGTTGGAACTTGGCACACATATGTAGTTCTGATGACACTACAACATTACAATATGATGAAGGCCCGGAATTATCCTGATGATAGAGACGGAAGGCAGTCGAGGGATCTCCTCAACGGTTTGCATCAGCTACCTCGTGTTTGGGGTAATAGGTACATATATAATTACATGTCCTGACTAACTGACTCACTGATTGACTGATAAACGATCAACGACCACATCAAACCGATGGACCTAAGAGCTACAATTTTGACCAAATTTTTTTGATATTCCATCCGTAAAGAGGCGGAAAGGTGATTGAGAAGGGGGTGAAAGAAAAGGTACAGTTGGTTTTGAAATGAAATGAAATGGTGGAAACTAGTATTTGGGCTCTTCTTCACAGAAAAAGATAAATGTGTTTCAGGATTTTTTGGAAAATTAAGGGGTAAATGGAGGTTGGAAGTCTGTATAGTTAGTTTTGAAGTTAGGATCATGAAAATTGGTATTTGGGAGTCTTTGTTACAATTAAAAAATAAATGTTTCGGTGTTTTTGGAAATTCAACCCCTAAAGGTGTGGAAGGGGTGTTCAATTGGGATTAGAAGTTTGTTTAGAAATTCCATTAGTTTTCAAGTTGGGTTCAAAAAAATTGAAATTTGAAGTCTATGTTAAAAAAAAAGAAGAAATATGTACTTCAGTGTTTTTAGAAATTTTAACCCCAAAGGGAGAAATAGAGGATGAAAGTTTGTACAAGGGTTCCATTAGTTTTCAAGTTAGGGTCATAAAAATTGGTATTTGAGGTCTTTTTAAGGATAAAGAGATACATGTTTCAGTGTTTTTATAAATGCAACTCCTAGGGAGGTGGAAGTTTGGGTGGGAGTTTCATTAGTTTTTGAAGTAAGGTGCATAAATATTGGTATTCGAGGTCTTCGTTACAAATAAAAAAATATGTGTTTCAGTAGCCATAAAAAATAAAAAAATTAAAACTTTTCAATAACTAAGCCTCTAAATTAATGTAACTTACTAATTTTGAATTGGCGCCAAATAATCAACGAAGATCATTGAATTACTCTAAAGAAATAATCTAAACAAAATAACATAAAAATGCATCGAGAAATCTCCAGCGATAAACAATAACATTCCAAAAATACGCTCTCCGCACGACCACTTGCAACGACGTGTGAGCTCATTCGGGTAGCTGTCTCGCTGATATTGACTTCGAGAACGCTCGGCAATTTCCGGCTAAGGGACGCGCCGCCGCCGCGCAACCTGCTATTATCATTTTACGCTTTACGTTATTAATTTGAATGTTTGTTTGTTTGGTGCCGACTCAAAATTTGTTACTTTTATCAGTATGGGAGCTTATTTATCAAGACAAAAAAGGTACATTTTGTTTTTTGCTTTTCAGTTTCTTTTTTCGTCGGTTTAATTTTTTGTTAAAAAGTTTTTATTTGTGTGTTTATTTTTCAAGTTCTTGTAAATATTACTGGAAGTACAGAATACCGGAATTTATTACCAAGGGCATTGTTAGTGGCTGGAGCGTTTGCCTCCTAGAGGTTCGAATCGTATAGAAGTTAATTAAGAATGTATTTTTTTTCTTTTTTTCACCATCAGTAACAGTTGTACAAAAACATTGTACAACTGGAGCGTTTGCCTCCTAGCCATGAGGTTTTTCCAATTTTTAATTTTTTTTTTTTTTCCAATTGAACAAAAACATTGTATGATACATTTGTTGAAAGGATTTTTATTTTGCTCGTAGAGTTGCTCTACTCGCTAACATTCGTTACGCAATATTCCAGACTCCCAAAATAAAGTTCCCTTTCAACACTTGTATCATAAATAACTATCATTACAATATTATTTTATGTAGTTTGGTACATTTTTTCTAGGTTGCTTTTTTGAAGATAATCATTTCAAAATAATGTATTTTAACCTTATTTATGTATTTTTATGTTAACAAAATTCTTATTTCCACACATTAACCTTTTTGGGTGATACTTTTTTGTAAATTTTGACGTGCTGTAAACGTTTGTGTGGAAGCAAATAAATCTAAAGGGACCTTTTGATTGAAGGAGGTAAACATTAACAAAGAACGCTCAGTTCGTATGACACTGCTTTTCGCTTTATTTTTCATTTTCTTAGGTGCCTTGAATTTTTTTTTGAGTATTTTTGGACTTCATTGACTTTTTATTGGATGAAATGTAGAAATGTAATCAATTCTGGTTCATTTGCTGAGTATAGAAGAATATTCCAATTACTAATTCAATGTTTTTATTGAAAGCCCAATCTCGCAAATATAAACAAGATAATCGCAGTTTGTAACTGCGAAATATGAGATTCTTCTGGTTTTTCGTCGATCACAGGTCACATTGGTTTTATCAAAATTATGGATGTTTAGTTGATATTTTTGAATATTCCAATGTAATTTTTTAAATCCAGATTAGAACTTTCGCAGAATTGAAGTTAGACGTTCATTTCGAAACAACCAACTCAAATTCTAGACCAGTGCTGAATGAAAATGGTAATAAGTGAAGAAAAATAATAGTAGGATGAAACTCATTGGAAAAGGAAGAGAATATAACAAAAATGGAAGGAAAAATAATTTACGGGCGATCTGAGGTCGGGAAGTGGAAGGGGTGAGTTTTTAAGGGTAAAAAACGGTTTATCTCGATTTCCGGCAAATTTACGAGTCCTATGGAAAAAACTTAGATGGCATAGTTATAGGTAATGAAAAGATCTACAACTTTTGTGTCCACACTTTTTCCACATAACCTCAAAATGTACGTGAAAAATTCAAATAACCAAGTTTTTGGTTTTTTATTTTTATCTTCTCCAAATTTTTTTTTTCACGAAATTTGGTGGAAACTTCCTTCTTCATGTTCCAAACACACCGTAATTTTTTTGATTTAAAATATTTATTTTTTCACCTTATTTTGACTTAATATCGAAAATGCACCCTAATTTTCAATCGAGAATTCTCCCGTCAATATAACAGCTTTTTCAAAAAAGTCGGTGGGCTTTTTGTTTGTTGAAATCTCTACTTTCTGATGGTATGAAAAAAAGTACATTACCATGACAGAAAATGCAAAGAAACGAAAAAAACTCGAATCCGAATTTAATAAGATATCTACAATATTTTGAGAAAGTTGTAGATTCTTCTTTAAATTATATGCGTAGATGCCTATTTATTGCTATTTTGAGATAACTTATATACCTGAGTGACCTACGGAAAATTTTAGCCCATCAAAAGGTATTTCATAGAGAAGTGGGGAAGGGGCTAGGAGGGTCTGGGCCTTACTACCTGTTATTTCTTCGCATTTTCTGAGAACATTTACCATAGTAATGTATATTTTTTTAACACTATCAGAAAGTAGAGATTTTAACGAACAAAAAGCTCACCGACTTTTTTAAAAACCTGATATTTTGACGGGAGAATTTCTGATTGAAAATTAGGGTGCTCTTTCGATAGCAAGTCAAAATGAGGTGGAAAAATAAAAATTTTAAATAAAAAAAATTACAGTGTGTTTGGGACATAAAAAAGTAAGTTTTCACTGAATTTCATGTTTTTTTTTTTGTAAAAGGTAAAAATGAAAAACCAAAAACTTTTTTTCATAGGACTTGTAGTTTTGCCGGAAATCGAGATAAACCCTTAAAAACTCACCCCCTTCCACTTCCCGACCTCAGATCGCCCGTAAATTATTTTCCCTTACATTTTTGTTATATTCTCTTCCTTTTCCAATGAGTTTCATTCTACTATAATTTTTTTGGTTTCAAAAATTATCAACCCTGGTCTATTCAAGTAACAAGCTGAGACAGCGGCAGCCCCCATATGGAGACAATTCCCGATATTTAGCTCGAGAAAAGTAAATGAAAAAAGTTGTTCAGAATCTAATTTTGAAACCCATCTTCGAATTTCATCACAAAATTCGCATTTCTAGTTTCTTCAATATTTTTTCGCGATATCCACACACGGTAACAATTTTCATTTTCAATTTAATAGAATGCCATAAAAACAAAGACTATGATTAAATGTTAATCTGGAAAAACTTCTATTGTGTGAAGTTTCAGTTCACAATCGTGAAATACGTCTGCATTTAAGGGAAAAATTCTATATAATATATATGGAGCTCGTAGTAACAGAGAAGTAGCAGCAGAGTTTAACCGTATACATTCTTTCTTCAGTATTCGTTATATCGAAGTTGTTCAACCCCGTCAAATACATCCGCATCCTAAGAATATCGTAATCTTAGCAAATCAAGCGAATCCAAGAGTGAGTCTACGAGATTTAGCGTCTCAACTGAATATCATTCTAGAATTGTTCGTCAGTGGTTGGACGAACATTTTTCAATGCACTGGATAGGAAGAAATATTCCTTTTGACTTGGACTTATTTGCAATAGACCCACAGAAGAATTCATAACTTCAAAACCATTCAAGATTATGGTTGAGAATTGAAAAAAACAATTTCCTCCATCTAATTTTCTCATTAATAAAAATATTTTCATGTTACCTAACTATTCTCCCAAGAAGATTTTTTTGTAACCCTCAATTTGAGTACCTTGAGTATTTCTTGCAAATAAACAATTTATTTTCTATATTTCCTATTGGGTGTTATCATGGATTTCAACTCGTTATTTCTGGACTAACAAGCCATTCATGACCATTTGTTTTGAATACAATAATTCAGACAAATTCAACAGAATCCATTTTCTACAAAGACCATCATTAAAAAAAATCAGAAAGGTCGTCTAACTGAAACAGAATCAAAATTTGTCTATTTCCTCTTAATATTCACTATATAAGGTTCAGTATTTCAATAGATTACACACAATACAATATATATATATATATATATATATATATATATATATATATATATATATATATATATATATATATATATATATATATATATATATATATATATATATTATATATATATATATAATATATATATATATATATAGTATATATATATACCGGCAGAAAGTACGCATCATATGGGAAATTCTTTTATTAATGAATTTTGACGAATATCGATATGTGCAATCGCTTCTGCATCAAAAGCAACCCCAAGAGACGTTGTACAGTGCCGTTCGTCTTTTCGTGTTTGGAGGAAAATTTAAAAAAAATTTAAAATTATGTTTCAAAACACACTTAGTTGGGAAAATATCGAAAAATGTTATCCAAAAAAGTTGTTCAGATCGTTATTTTATAGCTATGTACAAGTTTTGAAAAAAATCTGAGATAAAAAAATAAAAATCAATTTTTTGCCATAATAAAAATTTCAATTTGGAAAAATACATTTTAGACAAAGAAACTCATCAGCAAGGCCAACAGTAATATTTTAAATGATATTTTGTAAATATTCGCAAGCTACTTCTATTTTATTCGGAAAAAAATTGAAATCTATGGATTTGCCATGTATTCAGCTGCTTCATAAGAGGTCACTGAAATATCTCTAGGACATTATAATAAAAAATTCATATTTAAATTCTGTAGATACATGGTTCTTTGTCAATAATGAACAGTATCGGGATCATAATGTCCTGAAGATATTTCTGTGACCTTTTATGAAGCAGCTGAACACATGGCAAATCCACAGATTTAAAATTTTCTTCGAATAAAATAGAAGTAGCTGGTGAATCTTTACAAAATATTATTCAAAATATTACTCTTGGGCTTTACTAATGAGTTTCTTTGTCAGAAATGTATTTTTCCAAATTGAAATTTTTTTTATGGCAAAAATTGATTTTGATTTTTTTATCTCAGATTTTTTTTCAAACTTGTAAATAGCTATGAAATGTCGTTCTGAACAACTTTTCCAAATAGCATTTTTCAATATTTTCCCAAATAAGTGTGTTTTAAGACATAATTTTTTTTTTTTTTTAATTTTTCGCCAAACAAGGAAAGACGAACGGCACTGTATAACATCTTTTGGGGTTTCTTCTGATGCAGAAGCGATTGCATGTATCGACATTTGACAAAATATTATATTAAAAAAAATTCCCATATGATGCGTACTTTCTGCCGGTCACTGTATATATATATATATATATATATATATATATTTATATTTTATTGTTTATTGTTTCTTAATATATATATATATATATATTTTTTTTTTTTTTTTTTCCAAAAATTTATTCAATATGAATCGATAAATAAATACCCATATAAATATTTAATATCTCCGGCTATGCACTTTACCTTCTTTCCATCTACTCTTTTACCTTATTTCTTTCACCTCAGCTAACTCAATCGGAACGCCTATGGAATCTCAGAAGTCGGTTCTACTATGGAGCCATCTAGTAGTTTCTTGATGTCAATTTCAGAAAATAGCAGTTCAATGTCGCTCAAACATTGAAAATAATGCAGAGATTCATCAAAATAATAATTACTTTTATTCAGAAAAACTTACTACTACTCAGTCTGCGATAAATAACCTAATTAGTGCTTCATAGCAATGATATACAGCAAATGTGAAATTATGTTATACTAAAAGTGAGATTGAACCTAGTTTTATAGGTTATGTGGTCAATATAGTAATTCGTGAAAAGTTCTATGAAAAAATCTTCAAAAGTTTTGTTTTTGAGTGCATTGTGGTAACTTTTATGGTTTCAAAAAAATACCTGGGACTTCTTGTAACAAGAATGTTCAGTGTTTGGGTTTTTCACCGGTTCCTGGAAACTGCTGCTGTTTTTGTCAACTGTGCCTTCGCCTCGTCTTGGTAGATCTCCAATGAAAATAGGTAAGCTTAACTCTGCATCTGGGATTTTTTATCTGCTATTGTTCTTTATATTATTTCAGATATTGTCTTGGTACATAACTGTTTTTCTAATACAAATTGATGATTTTTCAGGATTGAATTTTATCGTTGGGTCTTCCAAAAATTATTTTTTTACAATCTCCCTTAGCTTGTTGATTCCTCTCCCTTGATACCAACAACATTTGTTTTCTTCTCGAATTTTCGATTTTCCCGCATCTTTTGTTGCACTTTTTATTATTTTCACTTATTTGACAGTTTTTATTTTCGAAACATTTCTAACTACCTCACATACTATTCACAAGACATGTTAAAATCATTCTTTTTACGTTTCTGCTTTTTATATTTTCCAAATTCCTAATTTTGCATCAAGATCTTTCCTGGCATTTCATTGGCTATTGTGTTCAGATCCAATTTCATATACAGGATGTTCGAACTTCCAATATTTTGTTATCTGCTTGTGCTCAAAAATATATTCGTAAATTTTAATTTCAAAAAATTTTAAAATTATGCCAATTGCTTTTATTGTTGAAAACATGTTTATTTCAAACATTGGTATCGATTAATATTATATAAGGTTTCAGAAAAACTGTAGAATCTTCAGAAAAACTGTAAATAACATATCATAGATTCCTAAATACGAACATTTTTTTATTTATGGTTTTTTTAATTATAATTCTTATTTCAATTCTTTAAATATTTAACGTACTTCTAAACATAACAATATATATATATATATATATATATATATATATATATATATATATATATATATATATATATACATATACAGATTCAACCCACGTTGTCAGACCATTACAGTTATCTGACCACCACAGACCCACTAGAAATACTCATGATTTCAACAAACGTTCTACAGTTATCATGTGACGTTCACAAGCCCATTATATTTTACAGCGTTCTCAAGCCATCACATACAATTTCCGACATTTAATCTACGTATACAGACCCGGCAGTGTCGATTCAAAAGTGGTATGCGGGGGTTTTCGAGGTCTGAGATTATGAAATTTTTCTCAAAATTCGTAAATTCAAGATGGCGGCTCCAAGATGGCGGACAAATGTTTGTGATTATGGTTCGATTTGATTCAAGAAAGCTACCGCCCTACAAGAGGTAGACCACTGAAAACCGTACGCGCCACGTTGCTCGAGGAATTACGCTTTGTGGAGCTACCTGAGATTATCGTTACTCAGCTACCCGCAGTCCAGGCCCCGAGAATATATATCTACCTCCAACAAGGTTACCTTCACCAGAGTTCAGTACTCATAAATGGTGGAATACGAAGACGATTACAGATACAAGCATTGAAAACGTCGTGAAAACCTTTCAAATCCATTAAGACGATGGACGTTCGAAACAAAAGTTCACACCAGAGTTCTACTCCCAAATGGCATTTCTCATTTCTGCATTCAAGACACCAGAGTTGGATCCAGTCCCAAATGGCGCTTTTCTTCATCTACAATTGCCACTAGAGTTGAACTCCCAAATAGAGTGTATGAATCACCAGAGTTATACTCCCAAATGGTGAAAAATCAGCTTTCAGGAACTCGCAGGTTTGTATACTAGACTTATTTATAGACTGAACTTTTTGTTCGCAACAATAGTCATCCTTAAGGATGGCAAGTTCTAGTTCTGGCTGTAGAATTCAAAATTTCCTCAATCGAAATCCCCAACTGAAATCTGCTTGCAAATAATTATTTCATCGAAGACGAAGACTGGCAATCCCTGAAACTCTTGAAGTGTTTATAAGCTACTCCTATATTGAGTTCAGTCAATAAGCCCGAAAAACGTCTGTGACTATCAACTATTCAACGATCAAATTCCAAGTGTACTGTCCAAGTGGATGCCAATGCACAACATGCCTCCCTTAAGGTTGAGTGCTCATGGATAGTATATCCCCTTCACATTAAGTGCGAACGAGATTTGCTTTCCACTTGCCATCATCCCCCGCTCCCCCTCGGAGCGGTCCTCAACTTGCAAATTGGCACGTTTGCAAAAATTGAAATCGTACCTCTTGTGGTATGAAGTGCTGAAGTGCTCTGAACCACTTGTCGTGTTTTTGTGCGTTTTTCTGACTTGTACTATGTATGCATGGTGGTAATAAAACTGATGGCTGCGTAAGTGGAACTTACTCACCTGCCTCGCTGGAGTGCTACTCTCGGTGGTGGACGGTCGTTCTGGTAGACTGGTCGCGTGTATTTGTCCTTTCTCTGAACCTGGGGTCGTCCAGGTTTAGGTTTCCGTGAATTTCTTGGATCACCGGGTTTCTGTGGGTGTCCGTCTTCTGGAAAGTTGCGCCGGCGTAATTCCGTAGATGGTCGTCTATGAGGGTTGGATTGACATTCAGGTCCCTGTAGATGAATCTATTCGGGACGTATCTAGGAGCGTTCACTGCCGTTCTTAGGCTCACGTTCAAGAATTGCTGGATCTTGGTCCTGTATGTTTCTGCGCATGCAGCAGATGCATACAGGATGATGGAAAGGAGAATGGTCCTAATGAGGAGCAGCTTCAACTGAAGGTCCATGTTGCTTCTGCGTCCTATGAGGGGGTTGAGGTTTCTTCTAGCTACTTTCGCTAGTCCGAGCCTTTGTATCACGTGTTGTCTGAATGTCAATCCCTTGTCCAGGGTGACTCCTAGATACTTTGCTTCGTCTGAACAAGGGATGCTTTGGTCGTTCATGATGACTTGTCCTGATGGTTTGGTTCTTCTTCTGGTTGAAAAGATAGCTGGGCTATTCTCTACGATGATCTCGATTTTCCATAAGTTGAACCAGTCTTCTAGTCTGTCTGCTCGTTCTTGCAGGTACTGGGTTACCTGCGCTGCATTTGCTGATCTGACCACTAGGGCTGTGTCGTCAGCGTATAAGGCCAGTTTGTTGGGGTTGTTATCTGGCTTTGGAATGCCCGTTGTATAGATGGTAAACAGATGTGAGGATGAGACTGCGCCTTGCGGTACACCTGCTTCTAGGCTTCTTCTTACGGATAAGTCGGGCCAACTTTACATTGACACCGCCGTCCCCGCAAGAAGGAGCCTATCAGCTTCACTATGGGTGTGGGGTATCCGAGGTCTGTCATTTTGATGATTGAACTATCGTGACAGACTCTGTCGAAGGCCTTGGAAACGTCTAGAAATGAGGCTCCTGTGTAGTGTCCTCTGCCCAGGTTGGAGCCTGCTATTGCAAAGTCCACTATCCTCAGGATCTGCATTTTTGTAGAGTGTCCTTGTCGGAATTATTTTTGAAAGGGTGAGAATGGTTAGTTTTTATGTTATGAATATATCACAGTATATTCATCCTGCGTCCTATGAGGGGGGTTGAGGTTTCTTCGGGCAGTCTTTGCTAGTCCGAGCCTCCTTCAATCTCTTGTCCAGGGTATTTGGCTTCGTTTGCCCATGGGATTCGTTGGTCGTTCATGATGACATGTCCTGATGGTGTTGTTCGTCTTCTGGTGAATATTATGGATTGGCTCTTGTCTCGTTGATCTCGATTTTTCATTTGTTGAACCAGTCCTCTAGCTTGTCTGCTTGTTCTTGCAGGTACCGGGTTACTTGCGTTGCGTTTACTGATCTAGCCACTACTGCTGTGTCGTCCGCGTACAGCGCTAGTTTGTTGAAGTTATTCTCAGGCTTTGGGATGTCCGCTGTGTAGAGTAAAAACAGGTGTGGAGATAAGACTGCGCCTTGCGGTACTCCTGCTTCTAGGGTCCTCACTGCTGAAAAGTCATTGCCAACTTTACATTCGCCCCGCCGTCCCCGCAGGAAGGAGTCTATCAGCTTCACTATGGGAGTAGGGTTTCCGAGGTCTGCCAGTTTGGTGATTAAGCCATCGTGCCAGATCCTGTCGAATGCCTTGGGAACATCTAGAAATAAGGCTCCTGTATGGTATCCTCTGTCCAGGTTGAAGCCTGCTACGGCAAAGTCCACTATCCTCAGGACCTGCATTTCCGTAGAGTGTCCTTGTCGGAAGCCAAACTGGATGCCGATGCGTGAAAACGCGGGCTTATATTGGCGCGATCGAAACTCTCGCCGTAGACGGAGCTAGCGGAGTTCACATTCAGGCGTTCTTATTGGTGCTCAGCCTGTAGGTTGTCAACCACGCCTCGAATAAAAAATTATAAATGATTGCCCGGGCTAGCCATTTTTCGTGGATTCTCGGCGGGCGTATCTACCTGTCAGGTGAGAATGGAAAAACAGCAATCTCTGATTTGAAAAATCAATTTTTCAAACCCCAAAATCCCACACCTTTACATAACCTTTATATATCCCTTTTTTGAGGCTGAAAAATCTCCTTTAGAAGCAAACTCTCGCTAATCGAGGGAACAGAATAAAATATACATAAAATCTTCTTATCGTGGAATGATTTCTATCACCAGATATGGTTTTTGAACGTAAATTTCAATGTCCTTCCCTTTCGCAGAAGCAACATGATTTATTCCAATTTTCGCTAAGTGGTTTCTATCACATTAGAAAACCCAAGATTTGATTTCCTATTTTCCAATTCGCGACCCCTATCAGAATTCTGAAACTCATATAATGATACGTTCTCAGTGCCGGGCCCTGCTTCGGAACTTTATTTGGTTCCGGACCTGAAAGAACACTGTGCGAGGCCTGAACTACGACCATAGAAATCATAATATATCTACTTCAACTCGACGAAAATCTATTTCACGCTTCCACGATAGACAAAAATGTATTGAAGACCTAGTGAAGGCGATGTCTCTCCTGCGTCAATGTTACGAATGATTTCTGGTGAGTACTCTCTTTTGGAAAACATTCTTCTTTGCCTCATTCATCTTTATGAGTTCTTAATTGAGACTGGAATAGAAAATCAAATAACCATCTGAATGAAAATGCAAATTTTCAATTTCAGATCTATTCTTTTGAGTTAGGGCCTTTTCAGAATATCCATCAGATGTAGTTCAATGTCCAGCGTGGCTTTAGCCGGGAAAGTAGTTCTTTTCTGTTAGACATTCACAAAAAATAACTTCATTTCAATCGTGGATTTTTCAATTCACAGAAAAATCTGTCTATCAATATTCAATTGAGAATGTTTCCCTTTTCAACATGAATACCCCACAAGAGGTTATCTTGACGATGGAAGATAGTGACTGAAGTTTATTTTTCAGTCGCAGATGATTCCACATCTGATCTTATGAACATCCTGTTTATATTTTCAACAAATCAATCTATCATACCCCATAACAGGTTTTAATGCCAGAAAACACTAATTTCAATGTGTCTCTCCAAAAGAAATGATTCTAACTTTTTCCATCTTTGCAAAGTGAGATTGCTTCTTGAAAATGTGTTACCCATTTCTTCCGGTCATCCTGATGATCGTGGAAGCGTGAAATAGATTTTCGTCGACAAAAATGTATTGAAGACCTAGTGAATGCGATGTCTCTCCTGCGTCGGTGTAACGAATGATTTCTGGTGAGTACTCTCTTTTGGAAAACATTCTCCTTTGCCTCATTCATCTTTATGAGTTCTTAATTAAGACTGGAATAGAAAATCAGATAACTATCTGAATGAAAATGCAAATGTTCAATTTCAGATTTTTTCTTTTGAGTTAGGGCCTTTTCAGAATATCTCTCAGATTTAGTTCAATGTCCAGCGTGGCTTTAGCCGGGGAAGTAGTTGTTTTCTGTTAGACATTCAATAGAAATAACTTCATTTTAATCGTGGATTTTTCAATTCACAGAAAAATCTGTCTATCAATATTCAATTGAGAATGTTTCACTTTTCAACATGAATAACCCACAAGAGGTTATCTTGACGATGGAAGATAGTGACTGAAGTTTATTTTTCAGTCGCAGATGATTCCACATCTGATTTTATGAACATCCTTTTTATATTTTCAACAAATCAATCTATCTTACCCCATGACAGGTTTTAATGTCAGAAAACACTAATTTCAATGTGTCTCTCCAAAAGAAATGATTCTAACTTTTTCCATCTTTGCAAAGTGAGATTGCTTCTTGAAAATGTGTTTCCCATTTCTTCCGGTCTTCCTGATGATCGTGGAAGCGTGAAATAGATTTTCGTCGACAAAAATGTATTGAAGACCTAGTGAATGCGATGTCTCTCCTGCGTCGGTGTAACGAATGATTTCTGGTGAGTACTCTCTTTTGGAAAACATTCTCCTTTGCCTCATTCATCTTTATGAGTTCTTAATTAAGACTGGAATAGAAAATCAGATAACTATCTGAATGAAAATGCAAATTTTCAATTTGAGATTTTTTCTTTTGAGTTAGGGCCTTTTTAGAATATCTATCAGATGTAGTTCAATGTCCAGCGTGGCTTTAGCCAGGGAAGTAGTTGTTTTCTGTCAGACATTCACAAAAAATAACTTCATTTTAATCGTGGATTTTTCAATTCACAGAAAAATCTGTCTATCAATATTCAATTGAGAATGTTTCCCTGTTCAAGATGAATACCCCACAAGAGGTTATCTTGACGATGGAAGATAGTGACTAAAGTTTATCTTTCAGTCGCAGATGATTCCACATCTGATTTTATGAACATCCTATTTATATTTTCAACAAATCAATGGTATATTCACTAGTTGAATTGATTTTAGAAATATTTTGAATGTATAATAAATATAAAATTGGACCTAACACAGATCCTTGGGGAACACCTTTATTTATATATAATTTTTTTTATTCAAAATTATTTACTTTAGTTCTAATGGTTCTATTCTTGAGGTAAGATTTCAGTGGATTATTTGTCATTCCTCCTTTCAAAAGAATTATACGATCAACTATATCAAAAGCTTTCTTAGGGTCCATAAAAATTGCTATCACATAATTTCCTCTGTCAAGTCTGTCTGTCTGTATGAAATTAATCACTTCAGTACTTCTGCTTATGTTCCACTGTTTTCTTGAAAACCAAATTGATTTAAATCAAATCCATATTTTTTATTTATGAAGTTTACTATTTTTTTTTTAATTATTTTTTGGATGCTTATTAATGGGCCTGTAATTGATTATATTCTGGGCATCTCCACCTTTATATATTGCTCTTATTGATGCATGTTTTAATTCATGGAGAAAAATTCCTGTTATGAAAGATTTATTGATCAATTTAGTTAAGGGTTCTGCCAAAATATTTTATAATTCTACAATATCTCGTTTAGTCAAACCTTCTGGATCAGGGCATGTTTTTTTAGGGTATTAATTATTTCTATAACTTCATATTCATCAGTGGGGAATAGTAACCATGTTGAATTATTTTTAAGTGGTGGTATAGTATCACTAGGTAAATTATTATAAAATGATCTCAATTTTTTTGCTGTATTCTCACCAATGGTCGAAAAGTGTGAATTCATTTTCTCTGCTATTTCTAATTCACTATTGATAATTTGGCCATTTACTAACGAAGATTCCATATCTGTTTTTTTGGTGAATATTGATTTGTTTTTTATACAATAATTTATTGTATCCCATAGTTTTTTTGGATTACCTTGTGATTCTTCAAATGTTTTATTGTAATATTCAGTTTCAGTTATTATAATCATGGCATTAACTTTATTTATCTGAATTTTATATTCAGTGAATGATTCTTCATTGGATTCTTTCGAAGCTCTATTTATGGACCATACATGTTCAACTATATTTCATAAGGCCTTCTTGGGAGTCTCTCTCTTATAATGTTTATATCGCCCACCGCCTATTTTACGTTTGTATGTACGTATGTATGAATAAAACCTGGTAAATTGATTTAGAGGTCATATCATGAAAAAACATCAAATGATATTCAAAATGTGATTTTGATAACTATCTCACCCCAAAATTTCTATCAAAGTAATACCATGTCACAAAAATGCTTGTGGTCTCTGAATGTGTTAAAATGAAATGCTCGAAAACTTAGATTAACCACCTGCCTCTAAATACCTATTTAATCTAAGGTGGGTCATTTGCTTGAAAAAAACCTAGTATTACATTTTCCACAGTGTTGGTATAACACTCAATAAAGATACTATAGTTGAATCAAAGAGGAAACATAGAAGGAATCAACATCAACACAATAACACTTGATGCTCTCACTTAGTATTTACCAATATCCAGTGATTAATTCTGATGCCTACTTTGAATATTTTAAACAAACCCCGCCGCATAATCGAATTCACCATAAAAAATCAGTTTCGCCCCATCTTACTGTATATATTTATCAAACAAGTTGAAAAATCAGAAGTTACTTCGAAAATTCAGTGGTGGGGCCACAGGCACTTCAAAGTCAGTAATAAACGGTGAGTGAAAATAGCTTTGACATTTTCTGGAGTCTTCTGTCTGGACTCAGAAGCCACGTGAAATTTTGGAGTTGATTTTATTTTGACTACCATGCAGCCAGTATAGTTGACAAGGAATGGTGAAACGGTGGTCATGAATTGCTTTTCTAATGAAGTGATTCTTATGATAAATGTTCTTGAATTTATGGCGCTTGTTACGAATCCATCGTGAGCTGTTGCTTCCATCCCTCAAGTGATTGAATACACATATTTTTGATGAATAATCTATATTCGTATTCCAATGGGAATGTTAAAGTAATAGTAATGGAATCAATTGAATGGTCTCATCCTAGAAAGAAACTTCGTTTATTCTAATAATAAAGAAGGTGTACAAAACATATTTACAATGGGAAAAGATTTGCAAAATTATAAAAATTCATTTGATTTCAACCGATATTATCCATATCGTGAACAGTTCTCTCCCTTCGGAAGGAATATTTGAAATCAATTTCAGCACCAAACCATTCAAATCGTCGAATCTTACCACCACAGCTACACCAACACCATTTCTTTTTTTTACCAATGAATTTCCATTTATGTCTCTTTCATGAGGATCGAACATGTAGAATTGTCCACCCTTGAAAAAGATGCTCACCCACTGATTCAAATAACTGAATAAGCAATACTGTTCTTGCTGAAAAAATATGTTCAATACTTTGTCCACATTTTCCAAACTGAAGAAGTCGCTGATGATTGGCTTATATATTGTGACGTGAATAATCAAGTTGTTTTCAAGGAAGAATTTTCTAACAACGTTTTCCATGCCCAATTTAATATCTTTCGGACCATAGGCAATATAGGAGTCTACGTAAAGTTGATTTCCTGCATCTAAGATTTGATCGATTGTCTTGCTGGTCCAGTTCTCAATCGGAAGAAGTTGATACATTACTACAGCCAGAATGCAGTTGGGTATGTCTTGATTATTTCTCGATTCTTCACCATAGATAGGAGAGTTTTGACTCCTATAACCTCTCAGTATGGCGTATCCGCCCTTCAAAGTGTGGTAACCTCTTCGACCAATCATCTGAAGCAGCTTTGCATTTTTATCTCTCCTATTGGCTTCAGCCTAGAAATTAGAGAAAAAGGGTCAAACCTTGTTCGTTTCAAACACAAAACGCATTTATTATGGAATAATTGATTAGAATATGAATTTTATTATAGGAAATTTCAATTTAATTATACAGCTGAACTAGCGATGAGTTGGCATTCATTGGCAATAAGGCTATAAGGGGATGCCTCAATACAGTGTCACATTTGAAGTCACGCGCTATTGTACACATTGTTGGTACTTCTCGAAACCATAATTTCAATGGTCTCATGCTATTCGATAGGCAATTAGACTTGCCTTGACTTGTAACTAGACTTGCCTCTACGAGCCGTCTCGGTTGATCCACAACTAACGGACCTTGGAAAGGGGCTGGGGAAAAACGTTAGCAACTCCAATCCGGAATGTTATTTGTTAGACAAATAGCCGGTAGTTTTGTGATTATCATTCGAAAATTCAGTGGAATATTGTGAATTATTCGCGATCCGGGGTGAAATCTAATGTGATCATCCAGGTTCGCGCATAACTCGTTCTGAATCATTCGCGTATTGAATTCGAATTGGTGAATGAAGTACCCTTTCCTGATGCTTCTTTCCACACAGAAGTAGAGAATTGATAATCATTGATAACCCTATTTGAAATTGTATTAGTGATTTCTTTTTCAGCGCAAAAAATCTTACAAATTTTGTAAAGAAATGTAACCAGTTTATTTTTGTGAGAAGGAAATCTAAAGCCCAGCCTTTTGCTATCTGACAGATTTTACACCTCTCTAGGAATTTTCAACATTTGTCACATTATTCCACCGATATTCATATCGTATGTCACAAATAGTTTTGTACGTTTCGAAATGCCCATTCGAATAATGGAAAAACTTCATGAATACCATTGACAAATATTTCAGTATACACAACAAGAGATAACACCCCCTAGATTTCTGACATATATGTAATCTACTATCGAAAATACCAATTCTACCTTAGAGTTTCTCTTCAGTGGGACGTTTCGCACTCATGTCCCCGAATGGGATCTCCTCTTTGATGGATATGTATTTCCATAAGTAGGTGAGAGTAATTTTTTGTAACGAATCCGGAAGTAATTTGAGAAAAATTGGGGGAAAACACGCTTTATATCGGAAGAAAATTCCTGAGTAGATAATACATATTGTAAAATTATTACTGGTAGTATCATGCAGCCCTGTACATACGTAATCAAATGGTTGTTGGTACAAACGGTGTTTTTTTTATCAAATATTTACGAAATCGCCATAATGCACACACTTCAGTCAACGCTTCCTTCCCATTCATTGAATATTCCGTCTTTTGAGATGGTAAATATCACATCTGTGGATTTTATACATTTTCTTATTCGAATAGGCTGTTCCTGCAGAAATTGCGATTTAAAATACAAAACTGCGTTTCTCATACTCTTAGTATCCAATATTTTTCTTGAAGCATGTTCACGACTATTTGTTGCCCTCAATAAAAGTTTTTTAGATTGAAGAAACTTATGAGCAGTTTGATGCATGCATTTTCTGGGTTGAGAAATATTGGAGTTTTCCAAATTTTAGCTATATGTGATGCAGGTCTGAATCTTCTTGACATTCTGATGATTCTATCATCATTTAGATATGGTGTTACTTAATTTATTTCTTGTTTTTTTCAAATTTTCAATTTCTTATTCGAAATAATCTTATTGAATTTTTTTTATCCATGTCCCCCTATTCTGTTTCATCGAGTACTAATCAACCAACTATTTTTTCATTTTGTGACATTTTGGATATAATATTGATATTATGTTTATAAAAAAATACAAACTGTGGTTTTAATGAGTTCAGTCCATTCAGGTAATTTCCTTAGCTCTCGTGAACAAGATTTTTTTTTCTAAAGCAATGACTTTTCTTCTTACTTTACTTATTTTTTTTCAGATGGTGCATTCAACTAGTTCTGGATATTCCATTCAGTGGCTGCATCAGATGGATTTTGCTTTGTATTCACCAATCTCCATGTTTTTTTTTTGAAGTTATGTTTCTTTTGGTGCGTTTAGTTCGGAAATTCCACAGTGTAAAGTGAGGTACAGTAGCCCCTATCAAAATGATATGTCAACACATTCAATTCCTAAAAGAAAACAAGACAGGCAAAAATGATGAGTTGCTGCATACACCAAATTATTTTAATTCGGTGTACTCAGTGACTTGGGGCTTGTGGCTCAGTGGCACGAGCGTTGGTCTTGTGTCCAGTGTTTCCACCACGCACGGGTTCGACCCCCGCAGCTGGTGAAAAAAAATTTCAAGGCATCAAGAGTGGTTTCGGATCCCACTATAAATGGTAAGGTCAGCGTGATCTTAACTCGTACAAGTTTTCGTCAACTTTTGAGGGTTGGTCAAACAACTAAGAAAGCAATCAAAAACAATTTTACAATTTTTTTGTACTTATCAGGGCAATGTAATTTCTTGCACTTCTACACTTATATAGATTCCATGATCCATTTAATTTTGTTTTCGGATTGTGGAAGGTTATAATCCCAAAAAAGTGTCAAGAATGAATATTCCGCCACAAAAAGATTTTTCAAACACTATATATAAATCAACCTGTGCTACTTGTTTTTATATAGGCCAAACGGGTTGAACATTCGAAGAGCGAATATTCGAACATGGGAAATATTCTGTCAATGGTTAAACGTATGTGAATATGACCCTCCAGGAAATTTGAAAATCAATTAATACAAAAAGTCTCAATATTCACTCAATGACCACATTGCACATTAATTCAAATAACTCTCTTCTGTTGAACTTATTTCAATGGAGATTAATCAGGTAATGAATATAGTACTCGTTCCATTCAATCGCCTATGTGAATATCCTTGATTACACTCTTATACACACAATACTCTTTCTATGTGACATGAAACATCGTATTCTTGAGTACGTATTATCTCCATCTGAAGAAGCTATTGTGAATCAGAAAACGTGTCGTGGTTTTTTCAACCTAATTCAGTAAAAAATCATGTGGTAGAGTGACTTTAGTTTACTTCAATATGGATTTTCAAGTATCGGTCGCGTAAAAAAAATAATAAATAATAATTTCAGAAAACACCTCTGAAACTGATAATCCAAATAGTCGAAGTAGATCTATTATCGAATGCGTTAAGAAATAAGTTGCTGATAGTGCCAGCTGAATTATTTCATTGGTATCATCTCAACGTTTCCAGAGACCCTGCATAAATTATTCTGAGATTCTTTTACAATTAACTTCTATAGTTATCGAAATTCTGAGCAATATTTAATATCATTATTTCAAGATATATTGTCATACATCAGTAGAGGGGTTTGTCCGTTGGTTTCCCAAAACATGAGATATATGTTGTCCGAGTGGGATGGAAAAAATTCAGAACGATCATATTTTACAGTTTTCCTTACTGCCTTTTTCTAAAAAGAAACGAAAGGGATGTTTGGAGCAGTTTTGCCGAAGTTTAATAGAGGGCCCTCGAAAATGGCTTTCGCCTTATCCATAGACATTGACCAACTATATATCTATTGGAAATTATTTCACAAATATCCTGGAGTGAGTTTGAAAAATGCGCCCAAGTCTTCCTCAATGTTAAGAATAGTTAAGTTGCAATATTTTGTAATATAGTCTCACCATTTTTCTCAAAAGTTTCTTCTCTTCATCACATATCAACTTGGAACACCTCGGCAAAATGGAAATACCACTTCTCACTGGTGTCTTTCTCAATTTTCTTGTCGTACTCACGTTTCCTACGACTATTTCCACGGGTACTATAGTGAATCTTCCCAGTTTTTGGTCGGGATCCAAAATGCACCGTAAGAGGTGTTCCGCAGTCATCTTGGCATTAGCGAAGGAAAGTAAACAAGCTGTACCCGTAAACACGGGCATTCCAGTCGGGCCTCTTGGATTTGGATCGAAAACATAAATGAGTGGCTCAGAATTCTGTTCTTCCCACATTGCTAGCGTGAAGGGTTCTGTTACGAGAATTCCATGTGTATTCTCTTCGAAAAATCTCTCTATGCCTAGAATGAAATTTTTTGAAAAAAAAACTCAACTATTCAAGATCACCCTGGGATGTCGTGAGAACAGAACGTGTTCATCGTGGTGAAAGACGGTAAATAGTATAGAGTTTAACTCTTCTGAGAACTCATGGCTCAGAAGAAAAGTCCAATAAAATTTTTGTCGGGAAAATTACTAGTCTTGTGAAACCTTGCTCTCGGATTTTGTGTACTCTCGCTTTTTAGAGTCTCTAGAAATCGACTATTATTGGCAACTGTCGTCTAGTTTGACATTTCGTATATTAGAATTGAAATATCGCTTTCAGTTTGGCAAAGTGTGGGTGTTGCTTAAGATGCCTAAAAACCCTGGTGTATTCACTGATTCGATTTTGTTTAGAATTTTTGGGGGACAACAAATGAAAAACGTTAAATTCTGCTTAAAACTTCATAAGTAGATGGCGCGGTTAAGAAATGTTTGTTGTTTGTCACGCAAAATGTCTAACTATGAAAATTTATTTTTCTGTCAACATTACTTCATGCAAAAAATTGTGAATTGATCGTTTACGAACAAGATCCCACTCAGAACAGTTGGCGCGAAAATGAGATGAAATCCTCGAAACTTACTACCATTGTCTACTTCAGTGTTTACATCTGTCTGTCAAAAATCAGATTTTACTTGAAATCTACCTGGCGATTTTTTCAAAGTGATTTCTTCTCAATGGCCTTTTTGGGATCATGGAAACTTCCACAAAGGTATGAGAAAAGGTAGGAGAGTGGACTGATGTCTCTACATGATGAATTAACTTGAAAATTGAGGGGATTGGAAAATGTCCCCGATGACATTGTTTCATTAAACTTTCGGATACAAACTATTACCAAGCCATTCACTGCCCATCTCTGCCAGACTATAACCCCTCTAACAATCTTCTGAAATGAACAAAATCAGAGAGTTCATTGTAGATATCATAAAATCTGTTGATGAAGTTGAGAAATCGATGAATCCTGGTGTGCGACAGTCTAGGCTGCTTCCAGCTATCTTAGAATGACTTCTCCGGAAAAGGTGAGCCCTACTAACAGAGGTGAGGGGAGAAAACAATAATTTAAATGCTTCTCTATTATTTTTCAGTAACACCCCGCATGAGATAATCGGAGGAGGGCGATCTAAACCAAGCAGTTGTTCGGAAGAACAAGGCCCACTCCCAAGATCGATAAGGCTAATGACTATGATTAGGATAATTATCAATTTTTAATAGACATATGAATTTCACAAGTAAGCGTGGACTTTTCATTCTATGAAGATATCTTGATTTTGGCTAGTGAATTCCGAACCGTCACAGGGGGTCCCATGGCTCTTTGGAAGGAAATATCCACTATATTTAGAATTTTCCAATACTTTTAGTCATGGGAACATTTTTATACGAAATATATATCTATAATATAAAAAATAAATATAAAAGTAATAATAAAATTATTTGACTTGCTAGTTACTAGATACATTACAATCACAAGTTGAAAAAAATTATTACAATGGGCAAAGGTAGTTCAATTTCAGAGAAGATTCAAATTAATTTATACATATACGAGTCATTTTAGTAGTAGTGGAGTAATATTAGATTTTAACTTCAGAAAGTTAGGGGACTGTGGGAACTTTTTGCTGGACATTAGTGATGTTGTGAGGAACAACAGTTACCAACCGTAAAGTGTGTACTTAATTTATTATTTAACAAATAAGTTCCAAAATTACATTGTTCATCAAATATCTTAAAAAATATATAATTTTTTTTCAAAACTGATTTTGTCATTCGAAAGAATGGGAGATTTTATATAAAAAAGGTATATAAATATTTTTTTTTATTAAAAACTGAGGTGCAGATTTTTTTTTCTGACGTACGAAAACGTGAGGTAGCGACACTGAAGTGCATCTCTTGAGAAGCACGTAGCCACGAGCGCGCTTCACTTAATTTGTTAAAACTTTTGATAAAATTGATAAAATTAAGCTAACAAAAACTTAAATGAAAGGAGGAAAAAGTAGCAAATGAGATGTCTTGTTTTCAAATACAAAAAAAATTTATATAAATCATTTATGAAGTTATGTCAAAATAGAATTTTCTGTAAAATCAATTGAAGATCTGCCATTCTTTACATTTTCAATAAACATCTGAAATTTTTCCCGAAACGACACTTGAGAAGGTGTGCATGTGAAAAAGAATCATAAAATTTTGTTTCAAAAAATACAGTCGTCAATATATTGAATAATTTCAAAAAATTAATGAATAAATTTCTCAGGACATGCTTCAAAAACTCTAGTTCAAAATGTGATATCAAGATTTTTCAATAGTACTTTCTGAAGCTTGTTATCTGTACTTCAAGGAAGTTCAATTGGTTTCATTAAAAAAATTATATTAATAATAAAATTTCGACAAAAATAAACAAATGTTGCTCCAAAATCCGGGAATTTTTTTGTTAAATAAAATTTAATAACGTTCATATAGAAAAAAATAGGTTTACCTAACGAACATATATTTATATTACGACCTCAAACAAGGTGAAATTTTATTTTTATTTTTTAATATAAGTGTAAATTGTATCAAATACGCAAAATATTACGTTTTTTAGTAAATTGACGAATTGTTCATTTTTATAAATGAGTTCCTGCTTAACATTTTTGTTTAGAATAGAAATATAAGTTTATCTTTTGATGTACTTTATATTGGATCGAAAATAAGTAGATAGACTACAAGGGTTCTGGCGCAACCCCTATTTAGGGGTGGGTTTTGGCGAGTGAGTGAGGGGGTGGTTTTCGGGTGGGGGTAGGGATGATGGTGGCGGTCATGGGCGGTTCGTTGTGGGAGGGGTTTGTGAAAAAGATGGCGGTGAGAGGGGTGGGGATGGTTGTATGTGGGGTCGGGGTGGGGGGGATGAGTGGCCTGTGATTGGTCGGAATGGGGGCAGCCATGTGTGTATGGGAGTGTGTGATTGAGAGTGGGAGGTGGGAGAGCTGTGATAGGTCTGGGCGTGGTGATAGCCGTCAACGGCATTGGTCGGACGGAAGTGTCACGTGATCAGTGAATGGCGGCGGCCATTTTGGAAAGTGGGAGGAGTCAGCGATGATGCGGCTATGACTCAACCGACAAGTCTTTGCAGGAATATTATCTACGTCAGCACTTCTTATCAGTTGTTTATTTAAGCGACCGGATATCGGCGGCATCCTTTGTTTACATTGAGATAAGATATCGGCGGCGGCATCCTTTGTGAAAGAGTTTGTTTACATTAACAAGATAAGAGAGTATGCAGCTGCACGCTCGAACCGTGGGATAACTTCATTCAAAGTCATATGATTACTATTCGTATTTGTATCTAAGCGGACTAAGGCACTGTCGGCGACATGGAAGCAGGACGGATCCGTTTGCATATTCAAGGTCAAATGATTGCATCATCCAGTTCTGAGAATTTTGTTGAGTTGGCAGTTTTCGAATTGCGCAGTAGGAAATTGATGTGGGTGACCGATCCCCACCGTCAGCTTCATTCTTCATCTGTCCTCTGAACTGTGAACATCGTTCTATTCAGTGCTCTCTTTCTTGCTCTCTGAGTTTGTGTGTTCGTGCATCTACCAAACATCTAAAAAACGTAAGTTTTTATTTTATTGTTTTCCTTTTTTTTCAAAACCTTTTTTTTGTATGTCAAAAGGGTACTTTGAGTTTTTTTTCTTTATATATCGAGGGTGGGGGTTTTTTCTATTTGTTTACGGGGGTGGGATTGTTTTTTCTGCAAAACATTTTAAGGGATTGTTTATTCATTATAGATGAATCTTGCAGAAATAAACGCTGTTGCGAGCAGTAGCTACAGGGAAACCGTAGCTCTATCAACATTGCCGCTAAACAAGCCCATGCTAATCGAGAAATTGAGAGCAGTCAAAACGAAGTACGGGGACACAATAGTAGCCGATTTGGAAACCAAATCAGTCTTCCTACCAAGGAAGGTATTCGAGGTGTTACAACCGAAAATTGACGATTTCAAACTTCGAGAATATTCAATCATCATAAAACCATCCACAACGAAGATACCAGTCTTTGAATTCATCAAAAACTAGACCATTCATCATCATCAACAAAAACTAAGACCCTCCATCCACCACGACGACGACAACTGGGACGGCTGTATTCCATTAAAGGTGAGAGAGAGAGAGAAACTATATCTGTATTTTGTTTGTGAAAAAGCATTCATTCTTCTCGTTTTTTTTAAATAACCATGAATTCTGAACAAATTGCCGCTCTCAGCGATGAGATGATTATTAAATACAGGGAGGCTCAAAAACTTCTCAAACAAAAATCCAGTCCAATGGAACGTGAAACATGGCTAAAACATTTAACTTATAGTATTCGGCTTTGTACAAAGGGTATCAAAATTTCTGCCAACAGTTCCATTGGAATATTGAGGAAATTGGAAACAAATTTGGGGCATTTAAAAACATGTCGTAATTTCATTAAACATTTAGGGTGGAGGGTCAGGGTTGGCTGTCAGAAAAAATCTAAAAAGCAGAGTCATTTGGGAAGATTCAAAGTCGACGTTCCGGGGACGAGTTCGTACAGGGGTAATCATAAATTTGACACATAAAGATACCATTCAATTTTTCAAAGACGCCTTCAGCCTTTTCAAACGTAGAATCAATAACATGTTGAAAACATTCCCCATACTTGTTTTGCGGGAATTCGTCAAAATGGGCTTAGATGAGGAAAAACTCGATTTGAAATATCTCAATACTAAAAAACGAAGTGATTGATAGGGAACAGATTTACAGGCGTGGTTCCAGGAATTTGTTGTAGATAAATTGGGCAATAAATTGGAGGAATTTTGTGGGAAAGAAAGCGGGTGGGCATTACAAAAAATCGTAAATTTGGAAGTAAATATCAATCAATCAGGTTTGGGCAAAGGGGGCACATCTTTCATCGAACTTCCACAAGCCATTGCTACAAAAAAAGGCTTGTATTAACGTGCGAAATACCGACGACAACAATTGTTTCGGATGGGCAGTCGTGTCCGCTCTGTATCCTGTAGAAAAAGATGCACAGCGTACATCAAAATACCCTCATTGGTCAACCGTTCTGAATATGGAGGGTTGGAATTTCCCATAACTCTCGGTCAAATATCAAAATTCGAAAAACTTAACAGCATTTCGGTGAACGTATATATTTTGGAATTGGTTAAATCATCAGCGAAAAACGATGACGACGACGGACATACATTTTTCACAACTGTACCGACAAGACTCACAAAAGAAAAATTAGCTCGACATGTCAACCTACTTATGATTCAAAATAAATATTCGGTTAAATTGAATGATTACGAAGCACCGCCGGAAATTGACGAGGACGACGAACAGACAGACATTAAATTCCACTATTGCTGGATTAAAGACCTTTCCCGATTGGTTGGCTCACAAATCAGTAAAGAAAAAATCAAGAAATATATTTGTGATAGGTGTTTAAATTATTTTCGTAGTCTGGAGAAATTAGACAATCATACTGTTGATTGTGAAAAAAGCCAATCACTACAAAATTTCCTTCCCAAAATATGACCATGTCGAGTTCAAGGACTTTGTTCATAAAGAAGTGGTTCCATTTGTGATATATGCCGATTTTGAATCGATTTTGGAACCGTTCACTGATGATGAAACCAAGTCCAAAACGGCGAAATACCAAAAACATATTCCCTATAGCGCAGGCCTATATTTCAAATGTAATTATGATGATACTTTGTCATATTACGATAGCCATCGAGGATTGGATTCGATGGAATGGTTCGCGGAACAATTGAAAACCATAGCCCAATTCGTTGAGGGAAAAATTTTAAAAATCGTCCCCATGTCTGTCAATCCCATAAGAACGGCAGCGGATTCAACTTGTCATATTTGCGAGAAACCTTTCCAAAAGATCAAATGATTGTAGCCGACCATAATCATTTCACAGGTGCATTTAGAGGATGGGCACATCAAAACCCATGCAATCTCAACTATAAAAAATCCTTTGTGCTCCCCATTGTTTTCCATAATCTTAGCGGCTATGATAGTCATTTCATTATTCGAGATATTGCGAAAGAGGCGGGGTGAGTCTTCTTCAATAAACAAAGAGAAATATATATCTTTCACACAATACGACGAACAGACAGACATTAAATTCCGTTTCATTGATTCTTTTCGATTCATGGGCGCAAGCCTGGACGAGTTGGTGCGCACTCTCAGAGTGGAAGATCTCTGTAATACAAAGCGCGAATTTCAAAATTTAAACGATGAACAATTTTCACTAATCACGCGCAAAGGGGTATTCCCCTACGACTTTGTGGATTCCATGGAGAAACTCGAGATTACAGCGTTGCCAGATATCGATAAATTTCACAATCAGCTGAACGATTGCGATATCCCGAGCATGAATACCAACATGCCCAGAAGGTGTGGCAATCGTTCGATTTGGCAACACTGGGCGACTACTCTGACTTATACATGAAAACCGATATTCTTTTGTTATGTGATGTCTTTGAAAATTTCCGCCAATTAGGTCACGACACTTATGGACTCGACCCCGCTTGGTACTATACCATGCCTGGCTATTCGTGGTCATGCATGTTAAAGTACACAAAGTGTAAGCTGGAGATTATCAAAGATGTCGACATGCTTTTGTTTGTGGAAAAAGGGATTCGGGGCGGTATAAGTCAGTGTTGTAACGATTCTCTCAAGCTAATAATAAATATATGGGGAGAGGTATGATCCTCAACAACCCTCCAAATATTTATTATCTTGATTAAATAATCTCTATGGATGGGCTATGAGGGAGTATCTACCCTCTGGAGGGTTCAAATGGGTCGAAGATTTCGATAATTTGAACGTTCTGGAGGTGTCGGATACTTCGGATATCGGCTATATTCTCGAAGTCGATTTGGAATACCCTGAAGCAATACACGATGAACATAAAGATTTTCCACTTTGTGCAGAACATCGAACTCCTCCAGGTTCAAAATTACCAAAATTATTGACCACCCTGTACAACAAAGAAAACTATGTCGTACATTATCGAATATTGAAACAAGCTTTAGAAAACGGTCTTATACTGAGAAAAGTTCACAGGGTGTTGCAGTTCAAACAATCAGCATGGCTGCAACCCTACATTGAATTAAATACAAAATTACGCGCCCAAGCTACAACCACTTTCGGAAAAAACAACTATAAATTAGCCATAAACAGTATTTTCGGAAAGACCATGGAAAACATTAGGAAGCACAGAGTGGTGAAAATGGTCAATAAATGGGAGGGTAGGTATGGGCGAAAAATCTAATAAGTAACCCGAAATTCCACAACCGAACCATCTTCGATGAAAACTTGATGGCTATCGAAATGAACAAGTCTGAACTGCTATTCAATAAACCCCTCTATATCGGTATGGCTATTTTAGATATTTCCAAAATTTGCGTCTACGATTTTCACTATAAATTCATGTTGAAAAAATTCGAGACCAATCAGTGTAAGTTGATGTACACGGATACGGATTCTCTCATATACGAAATTAAATGTGATGATGTGTATAGAGATTTAATCGGGGAGAACTTGGAAAAATTCGATACGAGCGACTACCCATGCGAAAACTCGTACGGTATTCCGCAGGTAAACAAGAAAATTCCAGGTTTGATGAAAGATGAAGTGAACGGGTGCATCATGACAGATTTCGTCGGACTCCGTTCAAAATTATACACCTATAAAATTCAGGGTGGAAAATGTGTTAAAAAATCCAAAGGAGTCCGATATAATGTTGTGGAAAATAAAATTTCCTTCGAAGACTATGTCGATTGTCTTAGAGATCAGAGGGAAAAATCGACTAGTCAACGATGCATCCGTTCATATGCCCATAATGTTTTTAGTGTTGAACAAAACAAAATCGCTCTAAGTCCATTCGACGATAAAAGAACACTCATCCCCGGATCGAACGACACACTTGCTTGGGGCCATTATAGCATCATGAATGAATAGCCAACCTCCACCCCCTCAACCAACTTGTATTTAATAATATTTCTCTCCAAATTTCCATTTATTGTGTTAGCGTGATAACCGAAAAATGAATGCTTTTTTTTTCTCCATCACTCTCTCTCTCTCACATAGCCATTGTATATATCGAATCAGCCAATATATTATTATATCCATTATACTCAAAATATATGTATCAATAAAATAAGTGTATAAAGACTTTGATTTTTATTTATTATACAGAACCTAGAATAAAATGATGGCAGCTCTGTGTCATCACTTCATTCAATGGTTTCCTGAATAGAGACCAGTCCAGACAAGTTCAGACAAGTTTAAACTTGTCTAAACCTGTCTGAACAAGTCGAAGAAACGATGACGTCATTCAGTCTCACCCTCGAACATCAGCGTTCTTTGTGTGTGTGAGTGACATAACCTCACTTTTAGAGAAACCATAATCTCAAATTTCACATGAGGTGGGGATTCTAACCTTACTTTTTCAAACATAACCCCACTTTCAGAGGAACCATAACCTCAAATTTCACATGAGGTGGGAATTCTAACCCTACTTTTCCAAACATAACCTCAAAGGTTTGTGGGATGAGACAAAATACACAAGTTGATTTTCACATTCTATATATTGAATCATCTCTCTCTCTAAGATACAAACACTTTCAAATAGTATTGAATTGGGGCTCTGACACAGCACAATTGTCCAATTTCATTGAGCATTCGAACAGTAGACCAAGTGCTTGCACGGCATGAAAACCACGTTCATATCCTTTTCCAAACAAACTTTGCATGACATTGATGAGGAGGATGGTGATGTATCTTCGTGAACGCTGCTGCTGTTGGTAGGTGTGTTCGTTGTTACCTCGTCTCTGGGTAAAAGACAATCTACGAGCTGCATACGTCTCCTCAGAGTGGCAGCTTCTTCTTCTGTGAAAAACTCACAATGTGGACTCCAACTGAAGTGATCAAGTTGAGCATCATCTTCCAACTGCCATCTGAATCCTTCAATTCGACATTTCAGACAAACAACAATGTCTTCTCTCTGAGTATAAATGAATCCAGCTCTGGCCAATCTTTCTTTGGGATATGGGTGATGCCAATTTTGAAATGTCGCTAATCTGTCTTCATAACATCCATATCGAACAAGAGTCAAACTTCGAATGATGGAACAGCTTCAAACACCCAACTGTCAGCTGTCAATAGTCTGTGACATGAAACGTTTTGTGTCAGTGCTGCCATCTAGGATGACATTTGACAGTTCTGACCTAGGATGACATTTGACAGTTCTGACACCTAGGATGACAGTTTTTGAATTCTATGTGACGGTGCTGCCATCTATGAAAATGTGACAGACCAAGTCGTGACGTCACAGCCACTTTGATTATTGGATGAAAAACGACTGTTGTCACTTTGATCATTTTTTCTCAAGTATTTTCTTTTTTCTCAACTTTTTTTCTCAACTTTATTTTTTTTTAGTTTTTTTCTCAAGTATTTTTCTCAAGTATTTTTCTCAACTTTATTCTTTTCAATTTCATTTTTTCATTTGGGAACTCAACCCCACCTGAAAGAGAAAAAGGGGGAAAGGATAGTTGGACAGAAACACTGAAATACACACATACATTTATTGAAGACATAAATCATTCACAACTTTCATTCTATAATAGAAAAGGAATTCTTTCAATGCATTAGACATCATATTTTCTATGGAAAGTTCACATAGTTTTTGGAAAAGTTCCAATTTCCCGAAACATACTTGCGGTTGATTGATGAAAAATGTATTTATAACCTCAATCATATTTTTATAATGAACACAAAAGTATATATTCTCCAACATGGTCACTCGATCGGACACCAAGCTTCGGTGGACTCGTATCAGCTGTTCGACTTCGTCCTCGTTGAGAAGGATGAACTTCACTCCATGTTTTTCAACTTGAACATATTTACAATCTTCCCAAACTGATTGCGTAACTTTGCAATAGTCTCCACACTGGTATTCCACATCATCGTTTAGATCGGGAGGATATAGGGAAAGCGGGCTCCAAAAGAAGTCATCCCTGAGGGTTGCCAATAGTTCGGTGAACAGACCCCATTCTTCGGTGCTGAACGATATTTTCTTGGACTGGTTCAACGGTCTTAGAAATATAGCTACGCCAAAGGTTCTTGCAGGTGACAATCCAATTCTCAGCTCATAGCCAGTCATGGAAAAGGAGGTTTCCAATAGGAAGTGATCCTCCAATTTTGCTGCCATTTCGAAACCGTCGCACATGTCATCTATCTGCTGATTGTAATTTTCAGGTGATAGCGGTGATACGGGGCTGGCGAACGTTATGGTTGATAAATCGCTCGAACAATAACCACTGTCTTGACTCATGGTGAAGATGATGACGACTGATGACTGACGCCGTCTCGTTGCCGTGAAATGAATAAATAAGGTTTCCCCCACCACTACCACCCACGCCAGACATGTCATAGCTTGTAGTCGACGCCGCCGATGCTAAACTATTGCATCATCCTCTATCCAGCTGTTGTGCGTGTTATCGAAACCGAGCCATTTAATGTACATCTTCTTTCCTTGTCTTTTCAATACTTTTTCCACGAGATAGATATCGGGATTCGCGGTTTTTTGCAATTCTTGTTCGTAAAAAGCCCCCTTAATGGGTGTACCGTATATATCTTCGAGCATATACGTATTTGGATAACCTATTTGAACACGAGCTATTTTGAATAATTCCGTTGCCCAATTGGGCGTATAACCTTTTTGAAAAATATGATTTGTCTTGGAAATGCGAACGATGTCCCCCACTTTGAATTTTCGCGGTTCAACGCATTTTCCCCAACGATTCGCTCGATAAATTCGATGTAGAATACGGCTTTCGTTCTGTTTGTTCACTTCATTCGGTTTGAATTTAATTTTTGTATGTTCGGTGTCATTGTAATTCTTCGTGATTTCCGGCAGTATGTCTATCCATTTGTATGTACCGTTCAAACTAAAGTATTTGTACAATTGAGACTTTAACGTTCTGATTAACGTACTAATAAACTTTGAAATTTAGCATTAAAAAATTCCGTACCTTGATCGGTTTGTAGATTTTTCGGACACCGTTTCGTATGATTCAATATATCATTGAAAGTTTTGGTGATTTCCTCCCCCGTTTTGGATTTTAGAGGACGAGTCCACAAAAATTTGGAAAAACAGTCGATGACGACCATAATCATTTTAAAACCCCCATTATCTGAAGAAAACATTCTCATTTCGGCCAAGTCCATTTGCCATAGATCGTCCAAACCTTTAATTATCGTAGGTCGTCGAAGATAATTTTTTCTACCGGTTTATGGGTTCTGCAACAACGGAGCTTTCGACATCTTCAACGAGAATGTTCGATATCGTACGAATACATTGTATTTATTCTTTCTTTGATTTCAAACAGATGCTTGGACAATTCCGTAATTTCACCCTCCAAAAGATTCATTCGATCCGAATCGATTTTCATATCGGCAGCCATTTTCCATATGGTATCCGATGTTGCCGTGTCTTGTACAGATACGCGAGTCGAGATTTCTTTATAGTGTTTACGAAGTGTTCTCTTTGTTTGAAGAATGACATCATTCATGGATTTTAGCGAAGTTTCAGCCGATGTGGCAACGTCGCGTTGCAGTTGAGACTTTAATTCAGACCCAGTGGTGTCCACGTATTTTTTGGTAGCCGCATCACTATCAAACGTAGGATCTTTTAAATTACATATTTTCAAGTTATCCATGTCGATATCACCTTCAGGGGTGTGCGGTAGAGAGGGAGTACGAGACAACATCGGTAGTTCCCTCTTACGCCCCCCACTACCACCGCCAGAACGATGACCGAATTTGTCGACACTCATGATGCGAATGAGTCTAATGCGCATGTCATTACTCTATACAGTGCTAGTCAAAAGTCCCCTCCCCCCCTCGTATCTTTTGAACAGGTATACTTATAATAATGAAATTTGGAGGGTGGAAATAAACGGATGTAGGCTTCTCAACTGGTCATAACAGGTGACGCAATAGTCATAAATGACGTCACAAGGCCACTGTGACCAATAATTTTAAATGGGACCCTATGGCAAGTGACAGCTCGTTTGAAAGGTATTGAAAATACCTATTCAGTCATACCAATTTTGTTTGGGTTTCGGCTGATTTTGATTGATAAATTGAAGAAATACGAAAATTATAGTTTCGCATTTAATTAATAAAGATTTAAGAACCAGTTCTTATAATAAGTGTTCAAAATGTGCTCCATATACTTCCTGGCAGTAATGCATCCTATTGCTAAACTCTTGTCGTACTCGTCCCAGTGTGTCAGCGGAATTGCCTACATTCTTCAACAATTCGTTGTTTCAGAACGGCAATACTGTCAGGTGCTGTAGCGTAAACCTTAGATTTCAGTACCCCCATAGAAAAAAATCTAATGGTGTAAGGCCCGGTGACCGAGCTGGCCATTCGATCGAACCTCGTCGTCCAATCCATCTACCACGATATTCTTTATCTAGGTAACGTCTTACTGCACCGTAATAGTGTGCAGGAGCACCATCTTGTTGAAACGTTATTTCCAAGTTGTCGAATTCATCTGGATTATCTTCTAGAATTTCAAGAATTAACGCCTCAATATCATTTTGTAACATCTCCAGATACAATTCACCGGTTAAGTTAGCATTGAGAAAAAGAGGCCCAACTATGTGGTTTCCCAAAATACCTGCCCAAACATTTACTTTTTCTGGAAATTGAGTATGTTTTTCACGAAAGATGTGAGGATTTGTGTCACTCCAATACCTCACATTTTGAGTGTTAACATTCCATTGAGAAAGAAAGTACTTTCGTCACCTAAAACAAATTGTCTGTATGTAGCCTGGTTGTTGGTTCATTTTATTGGACATAGTTTCACAGAATTCTAGTCTTCGGTCGGGGTCATCATCTGAAAGTTGGTGCACATATTTTTAATTTGTATGGATGAAATTTGTTTTTAGCCAACACCCTATGTACTGTCCTTTGACTCACTTCACAGATAGACGCAACTTGGGCTGTGGAAGAAGTAGGGTTTACTACCATTTCTCCAATTATGTCAATTTTTTTGTCATCACTAATTGTTGGTCGACCAGATCGTTTGGCATCTTGAACACTACCTGATGCTTCAAACTTCCGAAGAAGCTCCCTCAAATAAACCCTCGATATAGGGCGATCGGGGTACCTCTCATTAAACAGTCGTTCCGCTGCATGGAAATTGTTTCTACATTCACCAATTATTAAGATAGCTGCTACTTTGTCGGCTCAGTACGTACCATTTTGCCTATGTAAACACCTTAAACGTCTCGTTAAACAATAGCTTAGGTAAATTTTCAAGGTATAAACACTTTTGACAAGTAGATAATTCCAAAACGTCAACCTTTTCGACAATTAACCAGAGGCGTACTTTAAAATCTTTATTAATTAAATGCGAAACTATAATTTTCGTATTTATTCAATTTATCAATCAAAATCAGCCGAAACCCAAACAAAATTGGTATGACTGAATAGGTATTTTCAATACCTTCCAAACGAGCTGTCACTTGCCATAGGGTCCCATTTAAAATTATTGGTCACAGTGGCCTTGTGACGTCATTTATGACTATTGCGTCATCTGTTATGACCAGTTGAGAACTACATCCGTTTATTTCCACCCTCCAAATTTCATCATTATAAGTATACCCGTTCAAAAGATACGAGGGGGGGAGGGGACTTTTGACTAGCACTGTATAACCGGCTTCACGGAGTTCATTGATTATGGCGACGATTTCGTTTCGATGTGAATAATCATTTCCAGCTATCTGATTGCCTACCAAAAGTCTCAAACGGTCCACCAATTCGTTGGGATCGTCCCAATAGATATAATCCGTTGGGTTGTCATTGTATTCCAATTTATCGGTGTTTATACCCTGACCGACGCGTTCTCTCCTCATTAAATATTTTATAACGTGTTTATATTTCCAGCGTTGAGTGCCTTTCAAACGACCGTTCGCGCTTCTATGACATCCAGTCAACTCCAATATGTCTTGGTAGTCGTTCAAGTCATCTTCGCTATAGTTCCGGGGCCTGGTGTAAAATATCAGTTGATATAGTCCGGGGGTTGATTCAAATTTTTGAAGTCCCGTTTCGATGTATCCTTCTTCAAAGCGGATCGACTTGGATCCCAAAAACCAACCGGGAGAGCTGACGTCATACACAGGTCCATATACCTTATCTATACGTTTGTCATTTCTCCAATGTTGAGCGATGTATTCACGTGACATGATGGGATATCGATTAAGATGTTCGTTCATTACAGCTGCAGAAAAAATTCCGTGGCAACATGCTGTCATCGTCAGAATAATATTCGTCGCTGCTT
>JAFIRS010004402.1:0-88335 GCA_018342105.1 Gonioctena quinquepunctata
AAAACTATCCCTTTCATTAAATATACGTCTGTTGAATTATATCACGCATAACCCAAAAATTTTCAAAAATTTTCCCCTTTTATGTTTATTTTCAAGATTTTGAACTTTTATACTTTGTATGTAAAATTTAAAAAAACCATATTATTATTATTAAACCATCAATTGTTTTTACCATCCTAACCGAATTGAGTGACTTTAAGAGTTTAAAATTTCGATTATTTGTTAATCTTACTCGGGGGTTTTCAAAAGTATGTTAATTTTTTGTATTGCTTTATTTAACGTCGGCCCCTTTGACCAGGGCTAAAACTAGGGGCACACCCCCCCAACCAGAATTTGGGAACCTTTGCCAGAGGGGGGTTCCCTAAGAGATCCATCTACGAACTGGAAGCGCCATCTTAACGTTTCCACTGAAGAACGCCCCAGCTGCAAATACCTTTTCCGCAAGGGGAAAACGCACCTTCCGTGAGGTTTCACCCATCCAAGTACTAAAGCGCAGGGCCCGGGCCCAGATATCGATAAGACCCCGTCAACCTCCCCACCACCGGGGCCTTTTTTTTGATTTGTTTTTATTGGTCTATAGTTGCAGCTTGCCCTTCCCCCTCTAAAGAGAATACTTTGTTTCATTTCAAGAAATGCCAAAAGGTACTCAAATTGGCTCACAAAGATTTCCCCGAAAGAGTATGAAGTAACACAAAAATATGATTATAAAATGAGATGGCCGGGAATAGTTTCTATCATGTTTCGATTCTCAACTCGTCAAAGGGTTGAATTTTTTTTCCCGACCAATGGGGTATTCTATGGTTTAAAAAAAATTGAATAACGTTTAGTAGAACTTGGTACCTATAATTACTGGACTAATAATTTTGAACAGATGTTTGCAGCTTCAAAAATTTTTAAAAAAAAGAGGGAATTTTTTATTGGGAGTTTTTTAAGTTTTTTGAAATTTACCGTTTAGTTTTATAAAAACCCCTTCGTTTCATAATTCAAAAGGTAATACTACTTTTGGGGGTCACATTTAATTAATTTCCTTTTTGAAAGACAAGAATTACTGAATGAATGTCTTTCCTTTGTCTTTTTCTTTAAAAGTTGATTAGGGTCATGCCCAGAATATTTCACTGAAAGAAATAAAATTAATTATCTTCGATTGAAAAATTAAATCTTCGTTTTATTTTTTGGTTGGGATAAAAAAAAATACTGAGAGGCAAACTGAAATTATTGAGCAGAAAGGGGTTCGTAAAAAAAAAAGTTATAGAAACAGAAAATGAAATAAATAACCAAAAAAGAAAGAAAGTTTCATTTACCGTAAAACGTATAAAAAATTTTCATCGTAAAAATTTTTTTTGGGAAAAGTATTTCCCCTTTCGGGGCGAAGGGGGGTAGAGGGAAGAATTAAGACCAAAAGTTTTAACGAGACTTCGGCGTGCGCGTGTTTCTCTGTCTGTCTCTTTTTTTTCAAAAAAGGGCCCCGTTTTTTTCGTTCCTTTTTTCTATTTCCATTGAAAGTGTGGTGTCACGACGATTATTTTGTTGAATGTATACAAGTTTTGTACATAAAAATAAAAAAAATAATTACAATAATGAATCCAATTTTTCCCCAAAATTTCCCCGGATTTTGTTGATGGATTGGGTAGGATTTTATACAGACAATAATAAATGCTTTGTTTTTTTAAAAATACGCATTATAACCCCCCTTTATATTGTCCCCCCCAAGTCATGTTTTAATCTCTGATTATTGGTGTTTAGCAAGGTAGGCATAACTTTAATAAATTTAAACAAAAATTTATTTTAATATTACAATATCAATCGATGTATTTAGCAATGGTTCTTTAAACCCCAACCTGGGGGTTTAAATAAATATATATATATATATATATATATATATATATATTTAACACTCTTTTTTTCAAAGTCCCGCATCTATGACGTGTGGTAAAAAGGGAAAAAAAATAATAAAAATTTAAAAAATTTTTTATATATATATAAAAATATATATGCAAATTATTATAACTTGGGAAAAAAAAAAAAATTCCCTTCACTAATTAATCGAAAGGAACTTTGTTCCATCCGGTTCCTTGACACCTCTCTCTTTCCTTATGATTTTTTTGGATTATTTGGTTTCGAAAAAATTTTGCGAAGTGTTCATAAAAGTAGGTACCAATTTTAAATTTATTGACAAAGTAAAACTTGTCGAAGATCAATTTATTACAAAAAAAAGCGAAAAGGGGTTTTTTTAAACCAAATAATCCAATAAAAAATAATCACATCATTGTCAGCGATGACTCAAACTTATTTTTTATACGTTTTAGTTACGGAAAATAAAATCTTGTTTTTAAAAAAAAATTATTTTTTTATATTATATGTTCTGCTTCTAGTTAGTTCGCCCTTATCCTTTTTTTTGTTTTTACTAGAGCATCGTTATTAAAAGGTTTTTTTCCTTGAGTTGAGCTGAAAAAATCATGATCTCCACCCCAAAACTCGCGAACAAAAATTTTGAATAGAATCGAATAAAATAAAAAATCCGCCATCTCGAATTTTTAGATTTAAAAAACGTTATTTCCAACTTGAAAACCCCTACATACCAATTTGAATACAATATGACCATAACGAAAATGTCCTCCTGTTGGGGCCCCCCATCTTGAATAAAAAAATTTAAAAATTCAGTATTTCCGACCCGGGGAAACGCCTATCCAAATTTTAATCGAACGGGCCATAATCACAAAACTCTTCCGCCATCTTGGAGCCGGGAAATTTCGAATTTTGAAAAAGTTTCAAAGTCCGACCCCCCAAAACCCCATACCAATTTGAATCAAATCGACCATAACTCAAATCCGTCCGCCATCTTGAAGCCGCCATTTTGTTGTTTTTCCCAAAAAAATTCCATAATGTATCTTTATCGGAATTATGATCACCTGCCAAATTTAGATTATTCGGGGGACTAAAAACTTAAAATCCACTTCAATAATAAATAACAACGAAAAACTAAAAAAAAAAAGCAAAAAGAGCTTTAATAAAAAATATAATGTTAGAAAGTTCTACAAGAATCCAGATTTTTCAGTCCGAAGATACAGGGTATTCAAAGCGACCTTGATAAATGTTTTGGTATTTTGTGGTCCTCCAACAAAAAAAAAATTGCCTGAATTTTTGACCCCGTGTAATATTAATGGTCAGGGCTGAATTTAATTTGCATCTGCTCAGCAACATCAGTTCCACGTTGCAATAGCACCAGGTGGTCAAAGTGAGCTCATTTAAATGAAAAATTTTTTTTTGAAAATTAAAATTTGCATTTTGTGTGAAATTTTGTATATGTAAGCAAAGCATTTTGACCTACGGCCATTTCCAGTGCTTACCTGAAATGCATATGATGTGATTTGATGTACAAATATAAAAAAATTGTTCAGTACCTGCATGAGAATAAAAATCATCTCGATTGAAGTAAAACTTGAGACCATTCTGACATGTGTTGAATGTTCCTGGTTCTAAGAATCATATTTATAAAGTCCAAATTGATGAAAATTTCATAACTTTGGTCTATTTCAATTTCTTCAAACTTTTGAGAATTGTTTTGGCTAACGGCTCGACAGTTAGAAGACAAGGTTGTCGAGTGCAATAGTAGGTAGATGTTGCCAGATTCATAATTTATGATTGGTAATGACGTCTTCAGAATATGGAACTATATGAAAATATATAGAAGCGGGCTTGTATGGTTGAGAAAAATTTGGGCAGGAAATAGATAGTGAATTGAAGTTTTGTCTCGAATCATATTAGGAGAATCATAAGAGGTTTGAAGCATATTTTGATAAGTGGATGTTGACAGCTGCAAGTTGGGCGGGAAGGAAGAACTGCTGGAGAAGAAGAATAAATTCATTTTAATAATAATACTGATCTGGTGGAAGGTCTTTCCAAGGTCATTTCTCTCACTATTTTTATCTTTCTCAAGAAAAGCCTTCCGCCAACCTTATATGGAATAGGGATTTTGAAAGTCTTTGAACAGTTTATTAAGAAGTATCGACTTTGTCACGCCAACACAAGGAGCAAAGTCCTTTCACCAGTTTATTTTTTAACGTATAAACTTTGTCAGCTCAAACTTATGAAACTTAAGGAGTTCGGAAGTTGTTACACCAGTTCATTATCATTATTAGAATTTAATAATTCTTTTTCTCCAGCAGTTCTTCCACTTCCGTGCCACCAACCAAAGTTTTGTACCTGTCAGCATCGCACTTGTCAAATGTATGCTTCCCAAACTTCTTATGATTCTTCTATTGCGCCTGATTCAAAAAACTTGATATTTCTCTCAACCATACGAGCCACACCGCTTCTTTATATTTTTCATATTATAATTCCAAATTTTGAATGACGCCATCACCCATAATCATCAATTCGTAAATCTGGCAACATCGCACATAACATGACACTTGTAAGCATCGCTTGCCACAGCTGTCAAATATTTCTGACTTTTGTTTTCGGTCAAGAATCATTTGAAAAAATATTTCTGTCTTTGACTCCATGCTAACTTCAATATATTCGTGACTTCGAAACAAATGCAGGAACTAATTTGGGCTCTTTAATTTTATACATATGGAAAAACAATATTTTTCCAAATCGATTAAAATTGTGTCCGGTGTTGTAACATCGCTTTGGTCATGACTATACCATGAAAGCGTGAAATCAAGAACCCTGTATCAATTTTATGTTAAATGGATTCCGTTGGACTTTTTCGTATGTAATCGAATCTGATATGCTGATAAAATAATAATTCCACTCACCTCGTTCACAGGAGGTAGGAATATTTCCATTCAGTAAGTCAACAGTAAACAGACATTTTGTGAAGGGCATTTTTTATCGAAATTTTTTAATGAATGAAATCTATTATTTGCGATTATGCTCCTTCTTCGCACAAGGTGGCTGGTTCCGAAGAACCCGTGCACTGGCTCTCAATTTGGGCCCATTGTGCGCCCACTTGTTCTGAGAAAATCAGCTGGGCATGCCTGATTTCTTTGACAAAATTCCAGCAACTTCCTCAGCTGAATCTCCTTGACGTCCCTCTGGGTTCAGAATTATGCTCCAGTGTGGATCTCCTCTGGCACCAGAACTGGGCACTCAGTGAGGATGTGCGACGAAGTCTCGTCATCTTCCAGGCACCATCTACATAGGGGATCATCTGTGATCCCGATGAGCTCCAAGTGCCTGTACAGGTGATTATGTCCCATTAGGAGCCCAGTCACAGTCTTGATGTCTTGTCTGTTAAGTGACAGGATCTCTTTAGACATTTTTGTTCAATGGCTCTTTATGGGAGCTTTGATTGCCCTCATGCCTGGCGCCTCTTGCCATGTTTCAAGGAACTGCTTTTGTAGCAGTTTCTCCATATTGAGATTGCCAGGTGCTGGGTATTCCAAGATGGGTTCAGGTCCGACTGGGCTCTTTCCCGATCCTGTCTTGGCTTATCTGTCTGTGATCCTCGTTCCGAGGACACCTGAGGTCCTGGGACCCATATGGGCGACTTTGCTTTTTTCGATGAACTTCTATAGCGTTCCTTATTTGCGCCTAACGCCATAATAGCAGCTTTGCTGTCCGAGTATGTGGCAGTAGGCCCTCGACTTCTATTGTCGAGGTTTTCCTGGACACAGGTGGGTATAGCATAACTTCAGCCTCCACCCTGGCTTTGCTCACGAGCTCTTATTTCCCAACAAAAGACTCCCAATAGTTTTGGCTTTCTATTTCTACTTCATGTTATATGGAAATGAAACTCCAAATTTGGAAAAATTATCTCGTAATTCAACGGAATCTGTAATTTCACATCTAGATGGAATACTAAAAGTAAAATAATTTTTTTCATTTCCAACATAATCTCCACGGAAATGAAATCTCAACGATATTGTATTTCTCTTTTGATACACCATTTCAATTCTCTTCTTCATGAATCATCACATACATAAAACCATACATTGATTTGAGAAAAATCAAGTGTTGTTTTAACTACTATCGAACATAAAAATATCAAGGGAATTCTTTGAAGCAATAAAATAATCCACATTTCAGAAATATCTATATATATACAGAGTGTTTCTAACTACGGTATGAAACTCCAGTGATTCAGTTAGGTATTTGACAAAAAAGTTCCTATGAACATATGTCCGAGTTACTGTCTGAGGATACAGGGCGTTGAAGTATTAAAAAAATAGGTATTTATAAAATATCCTGAAAAATTTGCCCGTCCGTAAATAAAATATTTGGTAAAAAAATTATTATTGTGTACATCGTATGAATCCTCAACCACCTGCAATACATGAATCAACCACCTGGGTGAAAATCCCTAGGCAGTAGAGCTTGGACCCGCTGTATGTGATATGGGTATAGGAGGTTTCTTTAGAACATTCCAAACGGTTTTGGGCTAACTCAGCTGCTGTGCAATCTTCCTCTGGTACTATTTGAAGGATATTCTTCTATCGCATCAAGTATAGCTTCTTCTAGTTCAGGCGTTGTTACAGTTTCTGGTCTTCCACTACTCATATTTTCTTTAAAAACTTCCAGTTTCACATAATCTTGCATGTAGCGTTCTAAATGTTTTAGCACATGGAATTACTCTGTTAAGATATCTATCCTGGTAGATTCTCCGTGCTTCTTCCGCATTTCCATTTGCTAATCCATAAATAAAGTGCAAGTCGGCCATTTCAGCGTTAGTAGAAGTATTCATGATGGAATCACTGCTAATTGACAACTCTGACTTTCACTGATATGACAATACTATCACTGTCAGCTGGTCTCCATAGCAGGTAATCATGATTGTAGAGTGCCTTCATTTTTTTTGTTCTCGAAAACCAAGCTGAATATGAGAAAAACACAGGAGTCCAAAAAGTTGTATTTTTACGACGCTAATGAAAATTTTTTTAGAACCCACGCTTATATTCAAATGCACTGAAAAGGAGAAAATATTTTTTTCTCAGTATTGTTGGCTGTGGTGCCCACTGAGACGCCACTGGACGTACTTAGGACCAAATAATTGCCTTATTACTTCAAATAGCTGTACCACATTTCAACCACATCGGTTTCAGGATATTCAGGATATTTTATAAATACCTTTTTTTATACTTCAACGCCCTGTATCTCAGAAACGAAGCAACTCCTGACATATGTTCATAGGAACTTTTTTTTGTCAAATGTCCCAACGAAACACCCCCGAAGCTTCGTCCGTAGTTAGAAACACCTCTATATATATATATATATATATATATATATATATATATCATATATCTATATGGACCAACTCAGCTCCGTTTCATACTCGGCCCACCAAGCATCCACGTGTTTATACAAAGCAAACAGTCAATAGCCCACTCAGCTTGCCACTATCTCAGGCTAGTTAGCCCCTCTGTATATGTTACATACGTTTTTGGGGAGTTTATGTAACTTGGCCTCCTTTGAAGCTATTGTGTATTTACTGGGCCTCCTGACACTGTTGCCAATTTTCAGTCAATATTCAATTCCACAGCATGATAACAAATCACACGGCCTGTTGAAAAGTTTATCCGGTAGTTGAAAGTTTGAATTTTGCTTCATACTCTGAAATGAAATTTATTTCAGTAGTATCGTATAACGAGAATATCTAATCTACCTTCGATCATTCTGAAAATATTCAAGAAATAGTGGCTTAGAAGAGTTCCTAAAAATTATACTAGACAATAAGTATTCCATGATGAAAGCAGTAAACTATATTGGATATATTTTGTGCTTATTAGTCTTCATTAATAGTGAGAATTCCGATTCAAATTCTAACGTTCCACGATCTTCCACTACGGTTGACCACTCTTATTTTATTTTTTATCGAAATTTTACCAAAATCCAGTTGGTATCTATACATCAGTAAAATTCCAGGAGAGTTCTTGAATCTGACAGATCCAAAGCTCTATACTGGTCACTGTTTCCGCCAGTCTTTTGTCACTTTACTGGTAAAAAAAAGTGCAAACTTAAGTACTATCAAAAGTCACAGGCGATGGAAATTTTAAATACTAAATTCAATTGGGGATTCGCTGGATAATTAGTAAAATATTACCAAAAGCCTTCTTTGAAGGCAGCCACTACTGTTCATTCCATCCCTCCTACAAGAATACTTAATGACAAAAACCATAGGAAGTGCAGAAGGAATATTTCTAGTTGTTCAGATTGTATAATAAATATTAATGTCAATGAAATTCAAAAAAACATTTGAATGTTATATTATATTTGTAAATATTAAAATTGTAAAGAAAATTGTTGACTCTTAACACCAGCATCTGAAGTAATCAGCTTCAATCAACTGTTGACTTGAAATTACATTTCAAACTTACTTTGAAATTTATACTTTCAACACTTGCTCGCAATAACATCATAAAACGCGCCGTCGATAGCAATTAGTTGGTAAATAGCCGCCACTTAGTGAACAGTTATATTTATGTGTTGCATTTCGAGAAAAAGTACATAAATGCCTCGAGTGATTGTAGCGATCCACTGCGAATGGCGCCTCTCAAAATGTATTTTCGCCTCAATACATACCTAATATTTAAACTCATAGTCAAACTGCAATGCTCATATCATACACTTCCTCATTAAATAGTGCGATCCATTAAAACCTCAGACTATACCATTGAAGGTTGATTCTGAGTATCAATAAATACATTATTTAGATTTGAGAGATTTCCATGACTTTAACTTCAAAACTAACGGTATTTTCATTTTCACCCCTTTGGGGATGAAGTATCAAATACCTTCATAGTGGTTACTCATGTCATCATAGTCTAGTAGAGAAGTGAATTTCCTACGAAAAATAGTTCCAAGCCTTCTGAATATATGAGCGATGACTCATTCGATTCGGGATGTCATTCTGACGAAATTGTGCTAGTTTTTTAACACAAAACAAAAAATAAAAACAGCCTTAGTTTTTTGGTAGTTACTCAAGAACTCTTTATGATAGATGAAATAAAAAAACAGATTCTTGAAGACGAGACTATTTACTATGGAAAATTTTGTCACGGAAATCTATATCAATTATTTATCATTTTGATTCAACGTTGAAAACAGGGCTACGCGCGGGCGTTACGGCAGGAGTACAGCACCTCTTGAGAGAGCAATTCAAATACAATATTCTTTATACTATCAATATAAATTTAAAAATTCAAAAATCAAAGTATCAGCTGAACTGAACACCTGAAAGAATATAATTTCGTTATTTTGTTTTCATTGAATTTTGATAATCGGAGGCTATTGTTAATTAAGTAGTTTTGTGGGAATCACCGTTTTTATAAAAACCGAATAGTTGTTTAGAGAATGACTCCATATTTTTTTTTTGCTTTCTGGAGCACATTTTACATGTGTACTTGATGATATCATGCAGAAATTGATAAAAAATTGATTATTTTGTTAATTATAAATTTCTAAAAATTATAAAATATGAGATATCGAATAAACATTGTATTTTTTCGATATTCCACATTATTATCAGTTTTATGTCTGACGAAGACATTTCACATCGTTTATTATATTATTTTTAAAATTGTTTTTTTTTTCATTTTCTCATTATTTAAATATTATATTTAGAATTTTTTTTCTTCCAAAATGCGGAATTAGTTATTCTCCGCCTAATAGGAATTTTTTTTTTTTATTAATAATTCTTTAATTAGTTAACAATTAGTTATAAACAAACTTTGATTGGCGTTGATTTTTTTGAGTAGTACAAAAAGTAACAAGAACAACTATATACAACAAACTATGTGTGTTTAATAAAAAAGGTACACTGTAAATGTGCTTAGGAAGCAAGAAATCATGGAGTCATTTTTTGTTATCTTAAGAAATTTATAATTACCAAACTAAGTAACTTTTAAACAATTTTATAGAGTGATATAATCGAGTACACTGTAAAATGTGCTTCAGGAAGCAAGAAATCATGGAGTCATTCTGTGAACAATTATTCGGTTTTTAATGAAATCGGCGGTTCCAAAAAAACTACTCAAATAACGATAGCCTTACATTATCAAAATTGAATGAAAAAAAAATTCCCAAAATTACATTTTTCCAATGATACATAATACAATAATTGTTTGGAATTTTTAAATTTATATTTAATAATATAAAAAATATGTTATGTGAATTGCTCTATCGAGAGGTGCTGTAGTTCAGCGTAACGCCCACGCGAAGCTCTGTTTTAATTCATCGTTGAATTAAATTTATTAATAATTGGGATAAGAGTTGCGAGAGTAACATTATCACAGGAAATTTATCTTTTTTTTTTTTAAATTTTCCGATAATCGATAGTTTTTGAACTTTTTTCCCAAAAAACTAGAACCGATTTTTATTTTTATTTCCGTTTTTGTTAAAAAAATCGAAAATACGACTTTTAGAATGTCATCCTGAATCGATTGAGTTTGATACACGAATTTTTTCTAAACAACATATGTTATAAAAAGAAAAAAAATATTATCCCATAGCGAATGGTTTGGAAAATATTTTTATTTGTGGAAATATTGGTTGAGGATTCAGTAATATATATTAATATTACTTATCATTTCATGATGAAAAAAAAAAAACTTCTCGATACCTACTTTCAATTTCAAATATGTGTTTTAATGGTACCCCAGTTTATTTGGATCTATTTTCCTTAGTTTCCCTCAAGAAGAATTGAATATATTATTCATTGAGACAATGATTTCTATTCAATTCCATTATTTCCTATTCTTCCAAATCCTCAATAACACAGTGAATAATTTTCTTCAGTAATATAAAAATTGGTAGTTTTCAAGATCTGTGAAAGAATGTCTCTTCCATTCAATTTTCTGTACCCTTTGAACTCTCACTTATAAGGTTTTCCTCCTAAAATATATTATTGTATTGTTATATTATTATCAACTAGCATTTTTCCATATGTTTTCATCTAGCTTATGGCTCAGGCTATTCCGTGGTTTCGTTTCCCGTTATCATGTTATCTCGTTATCTGTTTAGGTGGCATGATTGATTTGACAGCGGAAGTAATACTTGTGACGACTATTACAAATTCACCAACCCTTTCCACCCCTGTAGATATGGCATTTTGAATGAAGTTTAACACGATTTATTTATTCGTGACAGAGAGCCAAAACACCAATTTCCATTATTCTAACTAAAAACTCACGGAACCCTAATAAACATTTTCAGCCCCCATTTCGCCCGTTAGTAGTTGAATTTCTAAAACACTGGAAAACAAATGTCTCATATGTAAAAGACCTCAAATATCCATTTTCATGATCCTAACTTAAAATGTTCCACGCCCCATTTGACTCCTTTAGGGTTTGGATTGCTGAAGACACTGAAATACCAATTTTATGAACCCAAGTCGGAAACTAAGGGTACTCCAGTACAAACTTTCGAACCCCATTTAACCCTTTTACCCTTTAGGGTTGAATTTCCAATAATCTAAAAATACGTGTTTCGTTATTTGAGAAGAAAAGGCCAAAAATAGCAGTTTCCATGACTCGAACTTCCAAAACTAACGGTATTGTGATTTTCACCCTTTAGGGATGGAGTATTGAAAAAAACTTGGTATATACTCATGTCATCATAGGAATACGCTATCAAAATTTCAGCTCTTTGTGTTGAGTTATTTGGTCTGGCGTTGAAGTTAGTGAATCGGTCAGTCAGACATGTAATTATATATGTATAGATTATTTCAATTCATTAGTGTCTATATGTATATGTTCTGTTGACTATTTTGTTGGTATATTTCTAAAACAATGGGCTACTGATTTTATAACATAACTTTTGTCACACACCCAAAAAAATTCCATCCTTTTTCTGTACATTTGAACAGTAGCATGTTCTGATTAAAATTGAATTCATTTGAGTCGTTTACCTGAAAATTTTTTCATGATTTATCTGTAATCTTGAACCTTGGAATACCCAGATTCCTACATTCAGTTAATTAATAATCCATTCTAAGCAACCTCATTCAGTAACTTTCGTGGTACACAATATAATAACCGAAACTGAATAATACAAATCAAATTCAAGACACATTACGAGAATATAGATTTTCTGATATGTGGAAAACAATGCAAGTGTTTTTTCAGGTTCACAAAATACTCAACTCACACGAGAATATATTCAAGTAGGGATTCTATATGAAGATTGTTTTCATTCGATGAAAGAAATTTAAATTTTTTTTTTTGCTTGAGAAGATAGCGAAAGTTTGGTGTCCTTTTGTTGAATCTTGCATGAGAAATTGTTTGAGTGATTTGTGTATTACATTGTCAAAGTACCTTTTCTGAAATGGTGAAATATCGCAATATTTCAGTGGACTCCCGAATAAATCTTGACGTAATCGCAGTAATATAAATTGCGAAATCGATGAGAAAAAGTATTTACCAGGCTCATTCTCAAATATTTGGGAGGCAATTGCAGCTTCCACAATTTATTTCGTTCGTGCGCGGAAAGAATACATGTTTCTTGACAATCTAAAATGAATGATATTTGTGTGCATCCCCGGTGTTGCCAAATTGGGGGAAGCCCAGTGACCTTCGAAAGTATACGTTTCAAACACTATAACATAAACAAAGTATATAAGCAGCGCACTTCAGCGGCGAGGGACTGCACTAAATTTTAAATGGCTATCAAAAATCGGGCAACTTGGACTCCTCATATTTTTGTGGCAAAGTGTTTGTTACTATGTTACATGTCGTATGCGACATTTTTTAAAGGGTGGTTACCGGGCGTCCGTATATCGGAGGCTCGGTGACATCGGAGTCTCAGTGAACCTCAAAATTAACATGGCCGGAGGCCCACTTATACCGTATATATATATATATATATATATATATATATATATATATATATATATATATAGCTGAATGAGAGAAAACTAAGAAAAAACGTTCTCTTTTTGACTAAAAGACGTTCGCTCACCTGAAAATGGAACACAGATGGAAAAACTTTCAGACTTTTCATATTCTGCAGTTTCAGGGTATCAATTTCCCTCAGTCCTTCTGTGGGCAAGTGTGTTATAGCTGTATTTGACAAGTCTCTGGAGAAAAACGTTATTTCAGTTCCCAAGATACGAGGTAGGAAAAAATATCTACTACTTACAAGTAACGTAAACTTTTCAGACCAAGGAACGCTTTTTTGTGGAGATGCTGAAGAGCAAAGTTTCCTTTCAGACTTCTGAAAACAAAGAAAAATAAGTCAATATTTGAGTCATCATAATGTTCATAGAATTTCCATGAAAATCTTCAGCCTTATTTGATAGCCAATTAAATACCCTCATTTCAGAAAATTATCATGTTAACAAGAAATATTTTTGAAAAAAAAAATGATTTAGTGGGTACCATATCCAAAATGAGACCAGGTTCTCATTCAAATTTGAGAAGCATGACATTTGGTTCATGAATGAATCATTCTATACTTTGCTCCATTACTGAATTTCAATTTGATCCAAGTCAAGCGAAAGGAAATTTTTCGAAACGTCAATAGTATACAGAGAAGCAATTTACAATTCAATATCAGGTAGATTAAGATAATGGTCCCCAGAACCCAATACCATCAGTTCCGAAGTTTATATATTATATATTTATATAATTTTCAAACCCAATGAAACGAAATTTCGCAAACATATTTTTTATCAATATCTCAACTGAGTTCGAAGATGGGCCAAATCGGTTCAGTTGTTTCAAAATGACGGCTATTAAGATTGATAAAGAAATCGCAATCTTTAAATTTCATACCAATATGAACGAACAATGGGTCAGTTGATACGGCTCTATAAGCTTCACAACTATCATTCAGAACGTTTATCTCTACACATAAGAAAAATCTGTGAAATACCATTTATGAGAATTAATAGTTTTTGTTCACCCTGTATGCTCCTTTCATCTGAGGTTCATTCACCCGTGACAATCAGATACCAAGTTTCTCTTTCTATATGAATAAATATTGGTTAATATTATTACAAGCTTTTATTTAGTTTCACCTGTTCCGGTGTCTGTGTGTCTGTCGGTAATCAAATCTTGCAAAATAAATTTGACCCAGTTCTAATCGTCCGATTGATTTGAAATTTGGTGTACATAATTCCGGAAACAATGCATTATAAAATAAAAAAAATGGCGGCTGCAATATGACGGACCATTTTTGTTTTCGGTGTCGAAAATTATGATTTTTTTGTTAAAATTCAAAAATAAATTAGATAGAAATTACCAAACTAATTATTCAACATCATAAATACTTTTATTTATACAAATGCAGTCAAAAGAAAAAAAATAATTTATTTCATTGTTTGATCTAGGTTATTCTGTAAGTAACAGATTCAAAAGCTTGCCGCGGATACAAAATAGATAATCTTGCGCGGCAAGATTTTCAATCTGTTACTCACAGAATAACCTAGATCAAACAGTGAAAGAAATTATTTTTTCCTCTTAAGTGCACTCTTATAAAGCTTTTCTTGAATTTTTTTATAATTTTTTTCTGTCATTAAGCTTGAAACCCAAGTAAGTACTGTCTATATTCTCGTGGGCTGGTTGTGCTTCTTTATTTTGATTTGAGTCAGATTACATTGAAACATTAGGAAACATTTCGAGAGATTTGAATCCTTCTCCAACTTTCGAACGTTTTTTTTTTAATTTTAACGTAGGCCCATTTCTGCGACGAGGGCTGAGCACCGATACAGGTAAGCATACTTCCCCCAACCGGAAATTATGCCGAATCCTCCGGTGTTTCCAACCAGAAGTTGGGATCCTTAACGAGCTCAACATCCATGAACTCAGGACTGCCATCTCAACGTCCCCTCCGAAGGACTGCATATCTATCGCTATATCTCTGGCTCATTGATATGACGTCTGTAACTGTGAATATGCTACCAAACTGCGTTTTTTTATAGGTGAGTCTTACCTGGCATGGTCAGTCAACCATGCAAGTAATGGTCGCGCCTAGCCGTACTTGACTTCAGATATCAGATATCGTCTTGTCTCTCGTTGACCTGATCAGCCGGCGGTGTCCCTGATTAAAAAAATCGAGGTTTTTATAAAATCAGAAATGTTTTTATTTCCAATGAAATTTTTTTATTTTTCTTCACACATTACTTGTTTGCTTGATTGATAGCAATTTCAGGATGAATGAATTTTGAAATCTACTTTCCTGACTGGACGCGCCATCGGTTTTCTTCATTAGAAAAATTAAGATTTCAAGTTATGGTCCGATTTGATATTCCGACAAAAGAAACTAGCTCTAGGCAGTTACTTCAAGCTCCTTGAATTGGGTCGATCCTTTTGAATGTACGAAATAATGGATTGAAATGTTCAGCAAACAAAAATAGTTAATTCAACAATTCATAGCAAAGCGCTTCTTGACTATCAAGTGATCATCAATGAGTGCTACATGGAAGTAAGTTACCATTGAAAATATGAAATGGAAAAATATTTGATTGAAATTTAAATTATAAAAAAAAGTGAGGTTACTTGCTCGTCAAGTTTACAGAAAAACCATAGAAAGTATCCCTGCTGCATGAAGCAACAATAAGTTCATAGCAAAAACATATTGAAATTCATCCTGGCCGAGGATTAATATAGATTGCAAATTATTGAAAATCGATATTTCTAATCAATATTTATTGATGAAGTGAAGTTGAAGCTTGACAATATGTGACAAGAATGAAAGACAATTGACATGACAAGTGAATTTTTTGACATGGAATAACAGCACCAGAAATCAGAAATAACCCTGAAATAAGCCACCATGAAACACAGATCTGATAATGAGAACTTATATTTGTCAGATCTATGTCAAAGTATGCCAAGGAAAATTGTTGTGTTACTTCCCAATTGTTGAGCCTTCATAATCAAATTCTGGTACAAGTCCAATGAGAACTATCCTGATCCCAAATTTCCGATCAAGAAGACCAAAAAAGAAGAGGAAGAATACGAAATACTTGTTTCACAAAAAAAAGACAGAAATTTACAAAATTTGTCATTAAAATTGACCAACTCATCAAAGTTACGTTCAGCCTCCAATAGGGGATATTGAGTGAGGGTGGGAGTCTAATGAGAACTCACCCTGAACACAAAAGTCCAAAAGTCGAAGGCTGGCACAACCTTGAAGGTGCCAATTTTCATTTTATGTTTCATTTTGGATAGCCCTTCAAGGTTGTGCTAGCCTTCGACTTCGAGACTTTTGTGTTCAGGTTGAGTTCTCATTAGACTTCCACCCTCACTCAATATACCTAGTGGACACTGAACGTAACTTTGATGAGTTGGTCAATTTTAATGACTAATTTTGGAAATTTCTGTCTTTTTTTGTGTAACAAGTGTTTCTTCTTCTTCTTCTTCGTCTTCTTTTTTTTGTCTTCTTGATAAAAAATTTGGGACCAGGATAGTTCTCATTATACTTTGACTTTGTACCAGAATTCGATTATGATGTCCTAAAAATTGTTGAGTTTTTTTGGCATACTATCACATAGATCTGACAAATGTGAGTTCTCATTAGAGTGTTCATTATCAGATCTGTGATTCAGTTGACATGGTGGCTTATTTCAGGGTTATTTCTGATTTCTAGTTCTGTGATTCCATGTCACAAAATCCACTTGTCATGTCGATTGTCTTTTCTCCTTGTCACATATTGTCAAGCTTCAACTTCACTTCATCAATGAATATTGGAGGGGGGGATTGGCGCGGTGGGTTAGCGTCCGACTCATGATCGAAAGGTCGTGAGTTCGACTCTCGGCCAGGGCAGACATTTTTCATTTAATTTGAGAGAATTAAATGTTAAATTTCGTAGCCGGGCCGAGGATGGTCCTCGACGATTCGCTGTTGCGTTCAAATTAACAGTGCTGCTCCTAGGTGGCGTATGGAGTTAGTAACAAGGCCTACCCAGAACACTGTGTGAATGATACATTCTATGTTGTGATTGTCCTGAAATAAATTAATATGGGATGCAGTATTGCTTAGAGCAAGACAACCTGCATCCCAACATACAATAAACTCCTTGTCTACGCCGGTTAGAGGCCGGATGGGGACGGATTCCCCGCAAGGAGCTGATGCTGGGCATATGTCTACGGACGAAACCCATTAAACAGAGAGAGAGAGAGATGAATGAATATTGGTTAGAAATATCGATTTCCAATAATTTGCAGTCCATTATGATCCTGGACCAGGATGAATTATAATATATTTTTACTATGAACTTATTGTTGTTTTATGCAGCAGAGATACTGTTCATAGTTTTTCCTGTGAACTCGACGAGTAAGTAACCTCACTTTCTCTTTCACAATTTCAATTTAAATTAAATATTTTTCTATTTCACATGTTCAATGGTTAATTACTTTCAGGTAGCACTGATGATGACTTGACAGTCGAAAGCGCTCTGCTATGAATTTCAAATAAATCATTCTGCACGAAATACAAATTTATTTTTTCGAAAATAACTGAAGAGTTTGATTGTTCAAAGTATAATGCATTTATTTTTTATGACATATTTTTTTGTCATGTATATATTTCTATCAACACACCCTGACTCTCAACCGTAACAATCGACTCCAGTTGAAAAAATATGAGTGCAGCGTTGATATTGAAAGGCGATTTTTAAGCACCGAATATTGATTTCGTTCGTGTGTCTTGGACAAAAAGACCCTGCTAAAAATGCCATATTAAGTCCAACAGAAAAAAAATTGAAGATTCATGAGATCTAGTTGGCATGATAAAAATGCTGGACCATTTATAATTTCAGAAGATTGACAATTTTTTCTGTTTTATGAATAAGAAATTGCTAAATGGTAAATATTTGAGGATGTTTGTTTGTAGTGCTGAAATATGATGATTATTGCTGACTATTTTCCTCATCATTTTTGAGATCAAAGGGCCGAAATTGCTGTTTTATACTGATAAAACCACCAGTAGATTCGATATTATTTTGCGATGAAATTATATCTCAACGCATTCAATTCTAATTCAGGGAAACAGGAAATGCAAAATTGATCAAAGGAGGGATTCTCCACTCACTATTACAACGATTTAATATTTTGATTCAAATATACGTTTTTCAGCATGCTAAAAAGCATCGGGTTTTCAAGTAGGGCAATGAATAATTGAAAACCCTGATTTTCATTACTTCAAAACAATATTCATGGCCTAGTGGTTAACGCGTCAGCCTCTCAGCCAAGAGGCTCGGGTTCGAAACCATGTCAGGGAGCCTTTTTTTTTGTTTCAGATACAAACATATTTTATTTGATAATGAAAAAGTTATATATATCTCAGGTTTTTGGGCAAGTTCAAGAGCAGTGAATGATCATTATAAATGAATGAATCTTAGTCACAAATTATTTAGAAATGGTCAAGATTTCTTCAATTTTGGAACAAGAATTGTAATTTTCCCCATTGAAATTTCAAATAAACCTAATATAAATTCTGGTAATTTTATCCAGCTTCAAATGGGTTTCGGGGAATATTCTCATCGAATATCATTTTTTCGCAATAAAAAAAAAATCCTTCAAGTATTTTGCCTCTAGGAAATTCAGCTCGTGCAATTTGCGGCCTTATTATCAAAGTAAACTACTCAAACTTCGCTTTCGTGGTTTAATCAGATGATTAGACTGCAAATCACACTTAGTAAAATTTCCAGGCAAAATGCTTTCTAGAAAATTTCCAAAATTTTTTGACGACTATTTCTCTCATTATTTTTGAACCAATCAAATGGCCAAAATTGCAAACTAGAGAACCAATCTGGTCAGTTATATAGTGATTGAACGTCTTCTCATAGTTTTATACTGATTAAGGATGAAACCATTAGTAGATTTGATATTGTTTTCCGATAACACGAAACTAAGGTCCTGTCAGAATTATATGTCAACACAATCAATTCCTATATAGGGAAACAGGAAATGCGAAATTGATTGAATAAGTGATTTTCAATTCAGTATTACAGTAATTCGATATTTTTATTTTAATATACCTTTTTCAGCATGTTAAAAACCTCAGATTCTCAATTCAGGCAATTAATAATTGAAATCTCTCATTTTCATAACAACAATTTTCGTGGACTAGTGTATAACGCACAATACACCAGTATCAAAAGGCCAGTGGCCGAACTGTTGATGCGTATGCGGAGCCAGAGGTTCGCAGTTCGAGCCCCCCCCAACTTTGGAATTTATTTTTCAAATTTAACTTTTTTTATTTTTTCACATAACAACACCAAACAAATTCAACTCCAAAAACATTTTTACAGATTTCATTACCCCATCTCAATTTATTACACCCCAAAAACCAACACAAAGGCACACTCGCACCTAAATCACCATCATATTCATTCATTATTTCAAGTTGGTCGATGGCCTTCGGGATAGGGCCATGATATAATTTTATTCAGTTTCAGATGTGATTCGGGAGATATTCTCATCAAATATCATTTGAACGAAGGTAGAAGTCCATTCTGCTCAAAGTGGAGTAGATATATGAAGAAATGAAGTACTCTAAATCATCTCCACGAAATTGACATTTCGTGGAGATGATTTAGAGTACTTCATTTTTTCAAATATCATTCGTGCTGAAGGATTTTATTGCATTTTTTTGTGATTCTCTCTCAATCATTTTGCCTCTGTGAAATTCAACTCGTGCAATTTGCGGCCTTTTTATCAAAGAATAAAGCACTCAAGCTTCGTTTCCGTGGTTGAATCAGATAATAAGGCCGCAAATCGCACTCGGTAAAATTTCTTAACAAAATGCTTTCTCGAAAATTTCAAAAGTTTTGAGCGATAAAACCTTTAGCACATATGATATTTCCCTCGATACAACCCCTAGCACATATGATATTACCCTCGATAAAACCCCTAGCACTTATGATATTACCCTCGATAAAAAAATAAGGTATTCAATTTCAATTTCAATTTATTCTCATAATAATTTCATTTCAAGTACATGTGTATTCATCATTGAATTAATAGTAATCATATTTATATTATGTACTATTTGCAGTGATATTTGACAATTGTTTGGTTACTGAGTGCCCTAAAAAACATCGTCACACTAGACTTGAAGCCTGTCTTGTGATCTCTGTTATGTATGACACCCAAAGCTTGAAGTATTTTATTTTGATGAGGCAATTGGTAGTTGTATACAATTATTAATTCATCATATTCATGGCAAAGGAAGGGAGGTTGGACGAAATTCCTGGAGCTGGTTGGTCCTACATCTCTTACATAAAAATATTTAATTGTGATTATTAGAAGATGATTTCAGGGTAACTTAATATATATTCCTTCGATTCCTTTGTGAATATTTTAAAATTCGTTGTTTCTTCAAGAGTTTTTGGGAGGGTATTGTAGAACTTTGGCACGTAGTAGAAATATGTTTTTTTAAAGAAATCGAATTTGATATCTGAGTTTGTTACAGATCGAGTTTCTCGTGAATACTGTTGAGTGAATTTGTGTTGTTCTTGAAAGATACTTTTCAAGCATTGATGAGCACAGATTGAATGCATGTTTAATATCTTGAATTCTTGGTATAATTGGTTTGTCGAGAAGAGTCTAGGTTTCTTAAAAATAATTTTCAATAATGAGTTTTGTGCAATCTGCAGTGGGCTAAGATGGGTTTTGAATGTTGGTCCCCAGACCAGGATGCAATATTGTATTATTGATTCTACGAGTGAGGTGTATAGAATATTAAGACTTTTCTTCGATAATATATCAAGTATCTCATGAAATTTATGCATAAGAACGCGTAATCGTTTCGTGACGTATTTGATATGTTCTGTCCATTTTAAATGTTAGTCTATATAGACACCAAGGTATTCAATGTAACTAGTTTTTTCTATAGAGTGGCATCTACAATTATCTGTACTATTACAAGAAGTAATGTGCAGTTTGAGATTTAAATCTTCTGGTTGATCTCGTAGTGTAGGAGAGAATGTTATGAACTTTGTTTTTGTAACGTTTAGGGACAACATGTTGCTATTTAGCCATTCGTGGTTTTTTTTGAGGTCTCTTTCTGCAGTTTGTTTTATTACTTCCCACGTTGGTCCAGAAAGGATCATTGCAGTATCATCTGCGTAACATATGACTTGTCCTTGTATGCCGTTTATTTTAGTTATATTGTTAATGTATACCAGGAAAAGTATTGGACCCCATACTATTCCCTGTGGTACTCCTGCTTGCACTTCGTTATCATGGCTTGACATCCATTTGTATGTACCGTTCAAACTAAAGTATTCGTACAATTGGGACTTCAACGTTCTGATTACACGCTCAGCTATGGCCACTTTCATCACCGTAAACGTTTTGTAGTGATTGATTTCGCGTTTTTCCAATAAACTTCGAAATTAAGCATTGAAAAATTCCGTACCTTGATCGGTTTGTAGATTTTTCGGACACCGTTTTGTATGATTCAATATATCATTGGAAATTTTGGTGATTTGCCCTCCCGTTTTGGATTTCAGCGGACGAGTCCACAAAAATTTGGAAAAACAGTCGATGACGACCATAATCATTGAAAAACCCTCATTATCTGATGAAAACATTCTTATTTCGGCCAAGTCCATTTGCCATAGATCATCCAAGCCTTTAATTACCGTAGGTCGTCGAAGATAATTTTTTCTAGCCGGTTCATGGAGTTCTGCAACAACTTGAGCTTTCGACATCTTCAACGAGAATGTTCGATATCGTACGAATACATTGTATTCATTCTTCCTTTGATTTCAAACAGATGCTTGGACAATTCCATCATCCCACCCTCCAAAAGATGCAGTCGATCCGAATCGAGTTTCATATCGGCAGCCATTTTCTTGATGGTGTCTGATGTTGCCGTGTCTTGTACAGATACGGGAGTCGGAATTTCTTTATAGTGTTAACGAAGTATTCTCTTCGTTTGCAGAATGGCATCGTTCGTGGATTTTAGCGAGGTTTCAGCCGATGTGGCAACGTCGCGTCGCAGTTGAGACTTCAACTCAGACCCAGTGGTGTCCACGTGTTTTTGGTAGCCGCATCACTATCAAACGTGGGATCTTTTAAATTACATATTTTCAAGTTATCCATGTCGATATCGCCTTCAGGGGTGTGCGGTAGAGAGGGAGTACGAGACAACACGGTGTTCTCTACGCCCCCCACCACCACCGAACGATGACCGAATTTGTCGACACTCATGATGCGAATGAGCTAATGCGCATGTCATTACTCTATTATACCGGCTTCACGGAGTTCATTGATGATGGCGACGATTTCGTTTTGATGTGAATAATCATTTCCAGCCCTCTGAGTCGCTATCAAGAGTCTCAAACGATCTACCAATTCATTGGGATCGTCCCAATAGACATAATCCATTGAGTTGTCATTGAATACCAAATGATTGGTGTTTATACCCTGACCGACGCGTTCTCTCCTCATTAAATATTCTATAACATGTTTATATTTCCAGCGTTGAGTGCCTTTCTAACGACCTTTCGCGTTTCTATGACATCCAGTCAACTCCAATATGTCTCGGTAGTCGTTCAAGTCATCTTCGCTATAGTTCCGGGGTCTGGTGTGAAATATCAGTTGATATAGTCCGGGAGTTGATTCAAATTGTTGAAGTCCCGTTTCGATGTATCCTTCTTCAAAGCGGATTGACTTGGTTCCCAAAAACCAACCGGGACAGCTGACGTCATGCACAGGTCCATATACCTTATCTATACGTTTATCATCTCTCCAATGTTAAGTGATGTATTCACGTGACATGATGGGATATCGATTGAGATGTTCGTTCATTAGAGCTGCAGAAAAATACCGTGGCAACATGCTGTCATCGTCAGAATAATATTATCGTCACTGCTTCTCTCGCTTTGAGAATTATCTTCATCTTCTCCTTCTGACTCATGTTCATCTTCAACTTCAGGCTGCTCCTCCTTCTTGGCTTTGAAAATGGATTCATTTAGGGTTTTCGACAACTTGGCAATTTGTTGTAGCGGTTGAGATATCGGTTTGAAGAAATCATTCAGCGTATCGTCTCGTCCGTTTTTTCCATGTTTAGGGCTAGGTATTTTTTCCGTAAGTCTCGTCGAAGTTCTGCCACTTCTCGGAGGCTTTAACAACCCTCTCGTCCGACATCTCGACGCTGAATGACGTGAAGCGTCACGCAACTATACTTTTATATACATATCAAAGTTTTTTCGGTATCTGCCATTGTTCAAGTCAAAGTCTTTGACTATGACGAGGGCATCGTATTGGCTTTGGGACCAACATTCGGAACACAGCTTTTTGTATTGTTCGAAAGTCATGTCGGGGAAAATGTGCTCATCGAAAACGTGCCGCAAGTTGATTTCAAGGGAGTTGAATATTGTTGGGCCATTGAAAAGGAGAGAATTTTGTGTGACAGTTTTATTGAAAAGTTCAGTTTGTACGGAGGTACCCGATCAAAAATGAACTTGGAGAAGTTCATTTTTGATCGGGTTTCTTTTGAATGTTTGTGTGTGTATTTTTTTTGTGCATGGAACATTCTTGGTAGGCAGTTATAAGTGTACAGTGAGTAAATATTGAAAATGTTAGTTTCTTGATATAACTTATTTGTGGAAAACAGTCAATTTTTTTTGAAAATTATTCTCAGTGGAATGTTTTGGGCGGTTTGTAACGGACTGATGCCTGCTTTGGATGTTGCACCCTATGCAGGAATACAATATTTGATAATAGATTCGGCAAGAGACGTATAAAGTACAACAATAATTTTTATTATAGTATGTCGCGAAGTTCAAAAAGGTGTGCATTAGTACCCGGAGCCGTTCTGTAACGAAGTTAATATGCTCCGTCCATTTTGAGTGTTGGTCTAGTATAACTCCAAGGTATTTTGTTGAAGTAGTGTGATCTATGGTCTGACAGTCACAAGTGTTCTGGTTATTACAGAGTGGTTTGTGCACTTTCAAATTGAATTCTTTTGGTTGGTCACGGAGGGTGGGGGAGAAGGTCAGATACTTTGTCTTATCCACATTAAGCAATAACTTATTGATATTCAGCCATAAGTATATTTTTTTAAAGTTTGTTCCTATTATATTTCTAATTTCCTGCCATGATGGTCCCGTGTAAATTAGTACAGTATCATCGGCGTAACATATTATGTCACCTATAAAGTTGTTGATTTTTGTTATGCTTTCAATGTAAACAAGAAAGAGTATCGGTCCCAAAACTGTCCCTCGTGGTATACCAGTTTTTACAGTTTGTTCCTCACTTATTTCGTTCCCAATTTTCACCCGTTGGATTCGATTGGATAGGTAGTTTTTCATCATCTCATATGCATTTCCTCGAATACCATAGTTATGTAATTTTTCCATCAATAATTCGTGATCAACCGTATCGAAGGCCTTGGCCAGGTCCGAAAAAATGGCTAAGCATTTGGTTGACCTGTCCATGGCCTTCACGCATTTTCGAGAAAATCCATAATGGCATTTTCTCTGTTCGAGTTTTTCACGAAACCGAATTGTCTGTCTGTTATTATATGGTGCTCATCAAGAAATTCAATCAGTCTTTTCTTGACACATTGTTCGAATACTTTCGGAAAAGTATTCATGATAGATATTGGTCTATAGTTATTGATTTGCAATTTTTTCCCGCTTAGAAAATTGGTGTTACGTTGGTAATTTTCCATTGCAACGGTATGACCCCCGTAGAGAAAATTTGATTAATTATGTGGACAAGCGGTATCAAAATATTGGTATGAATGATTCTTGATGTTTTTTAATTATCCTATCTGGTCCTGGTGTGGAGTTATTCTTTAGATTTGCTATTATTATGACCAATTCATCATTTGTTATAGGGTCTAAAAATAAGTATTGATTTACTTTAATATCTTATAAAAAGTTTTTGGGTGAGTTTGTCTTTGGTATTTTTTGGCTCATGTTTTTACCTATGTCAACAAGAAATCTATTAAATTCGTTTGCTTTTGCTGCATTATTACTGATCGTTTTTTTTGTTTTCAAGTATGATGTCATTATTTTCGATGTTTTTCTTTTGATCTCCACCTCGTATATTGTTCATTATGTTCCATATTTTTTTATAGTTTGAACCTGCCTGATTTATTTGTGTTTTGTAGTACTCGTTTTTTGTGTTTTGTAACAGGGAGTTCAATTTATTTCTGTAAGTTTTATATTCCGATACTAACTCTGTTGAATATTCTTTTAGGAGTTGGTTTTTTAGGTTATCTCTATGCTTTATGGAGTTCACTAGACCTGTGGTAATCCAAGGTTTGATTTTGATGATTGATTTGTTGTTCTTTAATGACTGATCAGAAGTGGATGAATTTATGTGATTTACTAATTTACTAATGAAGATGTCATAGCTTTGCTGCGGGTTCGTTTCAAGTGAAATACTTTCCCATGTTTCTGTTGAAAGTAATGAGTTCAATTTTTTTATAGTGGATATTTTCCTTATTTTATTTTGTTTGGGTTGTTTTTTGTTTTTGGTTTCTGGGAAAGTAGAGTTTACAAATGGGGTAAAGTGGTCTGTCATGTCTGTACAAAAAATGATTGGTGAAATTGATACGTTGTTTTTTAAACAAATTTCTGTCCTTATGAAAATATGATCAAAAGCGGATTTTGTATCTTCAGTTACTCTGGTTGGTTTTTTTATGTACGAGATGAAATCATTGGAATCTAGAATGTTCAAGTAGTAGTTTGTTTCATTATTATGGATATTAAATAGAGTTATGTTTATATCCCCTAGAAAAATTTCTATGTTTTTTTTATTCAAGATGGATAGGTAGTTTTCCAAGTCTTCAATATATTCACTACTGTTTGTCGCGGGAGGTCTGTAATATGCTGTTAGCCCTATTTTGTTCTGTTTTGATAAATTATTGGAAGTTGCTCTTAGGAAACGACTGTTATTTATTTCCACTGTTGTTACATCTGCTGATATGTTGTTTTTAATGTAAATCATAGTCATATCGCATTTAGTTATAGTTGATTCGTTGTGATATTGGGTGGAGTTAGGAATCGAAAAGTTACTTACCGAATCAATTATTCTTGTTTCTGAAAGTACAATTATGTCCAGTGAATCTTTAGCCATTTGTATATATACAAGTAGTTCAGCCATATGCTTTCTCAGACTCCGTATGTTGAAATGTATCACTCCCAAAGTGTGATTTTCCTTATCCAATCTCATTCGAAAATAATCATGAAAATTATCACATATTTCAGTCTCGATAGTTTGGTTATCCAATTCGTCGATGAATTCGAGCATTACTCTAAATAACAAACTGACAAGGAGACGTGATGCCCCCTGAAGAATACTTTTTATTCATATTCGCATACTATACATGAAATGTATCAGAACATTAAAATGGGGAAATGAAGGATAGTCATATTATTGAAAAACTATAAATAGTGGTAGGTACATTATGAAGGGGAAAAAAGGAAGAGAAATAGAAAAAAATTGTTTTAATTTGCTCAATTGAAACAATTTGGAATTAATTTTGAGTACATTTTTCTTTTTTCATTTTACCTCGTATCATTGTGATCTCATTGTCGGTGCTTAGGAATATTTATCCTGACTCAGTCCATACTTGCTTCAGTCCGAATTTGGAGATCGTATCATTGAGGAGTTCAACCCTTGATATGGTTAGATCCTCACGGATTATTATTCCTGTGCCCTCTAGAAGCTTCTTTTTAGAGTTTATCTGTTGCTTGACCTCATCATTCTTCAATTTGAGATGAATTCCTCTGGATTCGACGTCATTTCTTGTCCCAATTCTATAGCAGATCATGATTTCATTCGTGATGATCCCTTAGTTCATTTACAGTTCATCATGTTTGTAATTTCCTCCCTTGTATTTTCTTTATTTTTTTCATTGATGTTGAAAATTCTTGAACAGTTTGAGCAACTCGCTTGATCCAATCTATCAATATTCTTCTCCATCTTTCCATTCTCAAGTTTTTCCTCTCTCAATGCTTTCTCCAATGTTTGTTTTTTATTTTCGTGTTGTTGATTTGTTGTCTTCACTTCCTCTTTCAGATCCGCCAGTGAGATTTCCAGCAATGCTATATTATTTCCAATTGGTTTTATCACTGCACTGGCTACGTTGTTTGTGATCGTTTTTATGAGTAATTCTGAGTTCAGGCAATTACTTACTGCTTTGGTAACTGCGTTTTCGATTTTTTCCCGCACTTCTCGTGTTATTACCATTTTGTAATTTCAAATTCACTTGTTCTGAATATGTTCGTCAGGCTTTCAGCAAAGTTTCGAAATTTCTGTGGCTGTTTTAATAAAGATATTTGATAGTGTTTGGGAGCTCACTCTTAGTACGACTCACACTACATGTGCCATAGGCGTATCTAACTTGCATTTAGTATACTCCAACATGTATGATCATGAATAGCCAGCAGGGTCGAGTCCATAAGTGACCCAATTGCTGGTAATTCTCAAAAATGTCGCATGATAGCAAAATGTAGATTTCCATGTACAAGTCAGAGTATTCGTGCAGTGTTGCCAAATCGAACGATTGAAATCACCTTCTGGGCATGTTGGTATCCATGATCGGAGATGTCACAATCGTTTAGCTGATTGTGGAATTTGCCGATATCTAGCAACGCTGTCATCTCTAATTCCTCCATGGTATCCACGAAGTCGTAGGAAAATACTCCTTTGCGCGTGATTGGTGAAATTTTTTTATTATTTGAATTTTAAAATACGCGCTGCGTATTACAGGGATCTTCAACTCTGAGTGTGCGCGCCAAGTCGTCCAGGCTTGCGCCCATGAATCGAAAAGAATCAATGAAACAGATTTCAATGTCTGTCTGTTCGTCGTATGGTGTGAAAGATATATATTATTCCTTGTTCATTGGCAAGAGACTCACCCTGCCTCGTTTCGCGATAATGAAATGACTGTCATAAATGCTAAGATTATGGAACACAATGGGAAGCACAAAGGATTTTTTATAGTTGAGGTTACATGGATTCCGATGTGCCCATTCTCTAAATTCACTTGTGAAATGGTTATGGTCGGTTACAATCATTTGATCTTTTCGAAAGGGTTCTTAACAAATATGACAAGTTGAATCCGTTCGAATGCGAGATACAGACATTGGTCGATTTTTCGAATTTCCTCTTTTAAGAATTTTGTTATGGATTCCAATTGTTCCGCGAACCATTCCATCGAATCCAAACCCTAATGGCTATCGTAATATGACAGAGTGTCATTATAATTACATTCGAAATATAAGCCTGCGCTATAGAAAATCGAAATCGGCATATATCTCAAATGGCACCATTTTTTTGTGAATATAATCTTTATCTCGACATGGCCATATTTTGGGAAGGAAATTTTGTAATCATTGGCTTCTTCACAATCAACAGTATGATTGTCTAATTTTTCCTGACTACGAAAATAATTTAAATATCTGTCGCAAATGAATTCTTCATGACCATCCTTACTTATTTGGTGATTGACTAATCGGAAAAGGTCTTTTATCCAACAATAATGGAATTTAATGTCTGTTTTCGTCAATTTCAGCGTCTTCGTCAATTTTCGGCGGTGCCTCGTATTCATTTAATTGAACCGAATATTTATTCTGAATCATGAGTGGGCTGACATGTCGAGCCAATTTTTCTTTTGTGAGTCTCGTCTAAACAGTTGTGAAAAATGTATGCCCGTCGTCGTCATCGTTATTCGCTGATGATTTAACCAATTCCAAAATATAAATATTCACCGCAATACCATTGAGTTTTTCAAATTTTGAAATTTGGCCGAGAGTGATGGAAAATTCCAACCCCTTCATATCCAGTATGGTCGACCAATGAGGGTATTTTGATCATCTATCTGGATGATGTTCGTGTGGTACAGGATACAGAGTGGACACGACCGCCCCCGGAACTTTTTGCCTCGGTGTTACGCACGTTAATGTAACCACATTTCTCGATCACAGCTGGTGGGAGTTCGATGAAAGATGAAACTCTTTTGCCCAAACCTGATTGATTGATATTTACTTCCAAATTATTGATTTTTTGTAATGTCCACCCGCTTTCTCTCCCACAAAATTCCTCCAATTGATTGCCCAATTTATCTACATAATTTTTCGAACCACCCCTGTGAATCTGTTCCCCTATCAATCACTCGGTTTTTAGTATTGACATCTGCCATTGTTCAAGTCAAAGTCTTTGACTATCACGAGGGCATCGTATTGGCTTTGAGACCAACATTCGGAACACAGCTTTTTGTATTGTTCGAAAGTCATGTCGGGGGAAACGTGCTCATCGAAAACGTGTCGCAAGTTGATTTCGTTCTTTTGAAGAGCGCAATCATATTACAATTGTCACGTATCAGCTGTTTGGGCACGTTCGCATAAGTCTGACAGAGATAGATGGCATCGATGTGTTTATGTCTGCACATTGAGAAATATTCGCGAATTTTCTGTTGTCCATCGCAGGCCACATCGTCAAAGATGAATATAAAGTGAGATCGAGCATTTTCCATAGAGATGATTCCATCGTTGTCCCTGTACGGGAAATAGTCAATTCCATCCATACCATTCAGCACTTCTTCGAGTAATTAATACTTGGGCTGATACGAGGATTTCGAATAGACGTAGACATTTGCGAATTTGGGACCGTTTTTATGCAACAGTAACGACAGCATGAGGTTCGTTTTGCCTGATCCACTAGGACCACAGATAACGGCTCGGAAGGAATTTGGCAATAGACTGCCATGTTAACTTCCCCCTTCCATCACCACCGCTGCCTCTATGTCCCACTTCGTAAATATCAAAGTTCTCGATGCGAAGCGTGTGCTCTTGCTGAACGATCTCCATCTTTCGATTACAATCTACATGGTGAACGTTATTTATAATCTCTTGGCTAGTTGTCCTTTTCAGTACTGTACCCCCTTCTTTGATCTCGATTTCGTCTGCGGTGGAAACAATTTGAAAATTATGTTTCTATATTTCCATGACTCATTGGCGTTAATTTTTCCATCAGTTCTCTTGTGTGCATTGGTAAGCATCAGAATCGTCTTATAGTTTGAGAAGTCTTCATTGGTGGAATTTAAGGGCTGCTTTTTGGTTGAAAGTTCCTTCAAACCTTCTGACAGTTCAAAAATTTCTCTGCCGTGTCTCAATGATCCACCTTTGATCATTACAGGCTCCGTGCCAATGAATACTCCCAATCCTTTCAGATGGATACCATAACAGTCGGTATCAGATAGCGACATGGACATGTTTACGCTTCGGAGTCTCGAATGTAACTGACACTCGCTGCCACATCAATCATATTTTTATTAACATGTTCTAGTTGCCCAACACAACCAACATGTTCTAGTTGCCCAACACAACACAATACAACCAACACGTTCAAGTTGCCCAACGCAACACAACCAACACGTTCTAGTTGCCCAACACAACACAACCAACACGTTCTAGTTGCCCAACACAACACAACAAATATACCTCCTTACAAATAAGATATGAGCATACACCACCACCCCATCGAACCTCAGCTGAAATCTATATAACTAGTGATGTCATTGCTGTGACGTCAGTCTTCATGTTGGTGTACGAGGGTGAAGGTGTGCTCAACAGTCTGATAAACAAGCTCCCGTTCGAAGCTCATCTCCTAGGCGGCTATCAGTATTGTGGACGTAAGTTTCATATACCTATAGTATTTCGGTGCCATCGAATGTAATTTGCATATTTTGGTGCTCCCGAATGCATATAATAATCATTATTATTACAGCTGGAACAAGGCTACAAGAACGGTTGGCACGAGGCGATCCTGGTATCAGTCCATCGGACGTTGCTTGCAAACATCACGACATTGCTTTTTCGCAGAGCAAATTGCTTGAAGATAGACTCAAGGCGGATGAAGTGCTCGAAGATAGAGCTTGGGAACGAGTCAAAGCCAAAGATTTGGGTTTCGGAGAACGTGCGAACGCTCTTCTCGTCACCGGAGCCATGAAAGCCAAGAGAACTCTCGGTATGGGCATGCGCAGTAAGGCCTCATTCAAACGACATGTTATCGAAAATGTCCCTGAAACCGTCTCCCACAATAGAACGGGCCGCATCTTATGCTCTGAAAGCGGCTCGAGCGGCCATCAAGAAATTGGGTGGAAAACGTCGAGTCAAAGTACCTCGCATAATACCTTTCGAAGCAAAGTCAGGTGGTGTCCTACCTCTGATACCGATATTCACCGGTCTTAGTGCCCTAGGTGCACTGAGCGGCGGAGCATCAGCCATTGCCAAAACGGTCGTGGATGCTAAGAATGCCCAGAAGGAATTGGACGAGGATAAACGTCATCAAAGGCCATGGAATCCACAGGCAAGGGGTTGTACGTGAGGAAGAATGCTAAAGGTGGATATGGACTCTTCATGAAAAAATTAAAAAACTCCCAATAAAGCTACCCGATCGAGCGCTGTACGACATCGATATCGTGCGATATGCCAAACAATTGAAAATCCCGCACTTTCGAGGCGTGTTCATGCGCGACACCCTGCCATCTAGCGGTCCTCGAAAGAACGAATGTGCCATCGTCAACATGGACCTGTCACGAAACAGCGGCACTCATTGGGTAGCTTATAGAAGAACCAACGACAAAGTAGAGTATTCCGATTCGTTTGGGAATTTTAAACCGATGCTGGAATTGGTCAGATATTTAATGGTGGTAGCAGCAGCAAAGTCAAGATTTTCTACAACAACCGTCCATATCAGACTTATAGTGAAATAAATTTCGGTCATCTCTGTTCGAAATTTCTAATGTCTGAATGAATAATGTATGATTGAAAGTATGTAGTTAAATGCCGTGCAAAATATGTTTGGAAATGGACATGAACGTGATTTTCATGCCCTGCAAACACTTGGCCTGCTGTGCGGAATGCTCGATGGAATTGGACTATTGTGCTGTGTGCGGAGCCCCAATTCAATACTATTTGAAAGTTTTTGAATCTTAGAGAGATGATTGAATATATAGAATGTGAAAATTACCTTTTGTATTTTATTCATTGTCTCACCCCACACACCTTTGTGGTTATGTTTGGAAAAAGGAGTATGGTTAGAATTCCCCACCTCATTTGAATTTTAAGGGTATGATCTCTCTAAAAGTGGGGTTATATTTGAAAAAAAAAGTGTAGGAATATCCGTCACATTGAAATTTTGGGGTTATGTTTTCTCTGAAAGTGAGGTTATGTCACACACACACAAAGAACGCTGATGTTCGAGAGTCATACTGAATGACGTCATCGTTTTTTATGGAGGTTATGTTTTTCCCAAAATGAGGTTGAGTCTGAATTTCTTCGAGACTGGATGACGTCATCGTTTTTTGACTTGAGAGAGAGAGATAGTGATGGAGAAAAAAAAGCATCAATTCTTCGGTAATCACGCAGGCACAATGAATGAAGAATTTTGAAAAAAAAAATGTTAAATACAAGTTGGTTGGTTGGCGGATGAGGGTTGGCTATTCATTGATGATGCTATAATGTCCCCAGGAAATTGAATCGTCCGATATGAGGATGAGTGTTTTTTTATCGTCAAAATGGCTTGGAGGGATTTTGTTTTGTTCAATGCTGAAAACCTTATGGGCATAGCTGTTTTCTTCCTCTGATCTCTGAGACAATTGACATAGTCGTCGAAGGGAATTTTATTTCTCACAACATTATATCGGACTCCTCTGGATTTTTTTAAGCATTTTTTGCCCTGAAATTCATATGTGTATAATTTAGAACGGAGTCCGATGAAATCTGTCATGAAGCACCCATTCGCTTCATCTTTCATCAACCCCGGGATTTTCTCGTTCACCTGCGGAATACCGAGTTTTCTCATAAGTAGTCGCTCGTATCAATTTTTTCCACGTTTTCCGCGATTGATTCTCTATATACAATTCTCACATCCAATTTCCTATATGAGAGAGTATGTATCCGTAAACATCCACTTACACTTATTGATCTCGAATTTTTTCAACATGAATTTATAGTGGAAATTGTAAACGCAAATTTTGGAAATATCTAGAATAGCCATACCGATATAAAAGGGTTTATTTAATAGCAGTTCAGATTTATTCATTTCGATAGTCATCAAGTTTATATCGAAAATGGTTAGATTGTGAAATTTCGGACTACTTATTGTACTTTCCGCCCCATATCTACCCACCCATTAATTGACAATTTCCACCACTCTATGCTTCCTGATGTTTTCCATCGTGTTTTCGAAAAAATTGTTTACTGCCAATTTGTAGTTATTTTTTCCGAAAGTGGTTGTAGCTTGGCCGCGTAATTTTGTATTTAATTCAATGGGGGACTGCAGCCATGCCACTTGTTTGAACTGCATCACCCTGTGGAGTTTTTCGATAACAAGACCCGTTTGCAATGCTTGCTTTAAATTTCGATCATATACGACATAATTTTCGTTGTTGTACAGGGTGGTCATTAATTCAAGTGATTTTCAACCTGGAGGAGTTGGATGTTCCGCACAAAGTGAGAAATCTTTGTGTTCATATTGTATTCCTTCAGGGTATTCCAAATCCACTTCGAGGATATACCCTATATCAGAAGTATCTGAAACCTCCAGAGCGTTCAAATTATCTAAATCTTGATCCATCTATACCTTCCAGAGGCAAATACTTCCTCATGGCCCATCCATAAAGATTGTTCACGTCCAAGAATGATAAATAGTTGGAGGGTTATTGAGGATCAAACCTCTCCCCCATATATTCATTATAGCCGTGAGAATCGGTTGCAACACTGGCTTATACCGCTACGAATTCTTTTATCGATGAATAGAAGCATGTCGACGTCTTTGATAATATCAATGAAATCAAATCAAAATGTATTCAATAAATAATACAATATTTGTCATTAGTACCATTCTCAAATTGGTTTACAATTTTAATATCTATAATTGCTATTTTTTATTTAACAAATGGAATTCCATATTTAGATGCATTACTGGAGTAGACTCACGCTAGGCTTTGAAGCCTGTGTTGTGATATCTAATTCAGTAAGGCATTCACCATGTATGTTTTTATGAATGGCATTCGCATACAGGGTGAAGATGTAGAATGAGTTCTAGATTAGGATTCGAATGGGATTGGACAATTCAAGACGTGTTGATTTTGCTTAAACAACCTTTACAATTTGGTTTGTAATTATTGTGAAAGAAGGTGCAAAACTTATTTATATGCACGACACACATTTACCAATATGTAATTCCGTAAAAAAGTGGAAATTTGTCAGGGTGATTTTGTACATACTTTTTTATTTCTTTTTTGAATATTTTGAGGGATTTTATAACTTTTAGATTTTTAAAATAATTTTGTTTTTTTTCATTCTTAGTAGGCAGTTATAAGTGTACAGTGAGTAAATATTGAAAATGTTAGTTTCTTGATATAACTTATTTGTGGAAAACAGTCTATTTTTCTGGAAATTATTCTCAGTGGAATGTTTTGGGTGGTTTGTAACGGACTGATGGCTGCTTTGGATGTTGCACCCCATGCAGGAATACAATATTTGATAATAGATTCGGCAAAAGACGTATAAAGTACAACAATAATTTTTTTTTATAGTATGTCGCGTAGTTCAAAAAGGTGTGCATCAGTACCCGGAGCCGTTTTGTAACGAAGGTAAGATGCTCCGTCCATTTTGAGTGTTGGTCTAGTATAACTCCAAAGTATTTTGTTGAAGTAGTGTGATCTATGGTCTGACAGTCACAAGTGTTCTGGTTATTACAGAGTGGTTTGTGCACTTTCAAATTAAATTCTTTTGGTTGGTCACGGAGGGTGGGGGAGAAGGTCAGATACTTTGTCTTATCCACATTAAGCGATAACTTTTTGATATTCAGCCATAAGTATTTTTTTTTTTGAGTTTGTTCCTATTATATTTCTTATTTCCTGCCATGATCATGATGGTCCCGTGTAAATTAGTACAGTATCATCGGCGTAACATATTATGTCACCTTCAAAGTTGTTGATTTTTGTTATGCTTTTAATGTAAACAAGAAAGAGTATCGGTCCCAAAACTGTCCCTCGTGGTATACCAGTTTTTACAGTTTGTTCCTCACTTATTTCGTTCCCAATTTTCACCCGTTGGATTCGATTGGATAGGTAGTTTTTCATCATCTCATATGCATTTTCTCGAATACTATAGTTATGTAATTTTTCCATCAATAATTCGTGATCAACCGTATCGAAGGCTTTGGCTAGGTCCGAAAAAATGGCTAAGCATTCGGTTGACCTGTCCATGGCCTTCACGGCATTTTCAAGAAAATCTATAATGGCATTTTCTCTGTTCGAGTTTTTCACGAAACCGAATTGTCTGTCTGTTATTATATGGTGCTTATCAAGAAATTCAATCAGTCTTTTCTTGACACATTGTTCGAATACTTTCGGAAAAGTATTTATGATAGATATTGGTCTATAGTTATTGATTAGCAATTTTTTCCCGGTTTGAAAATTGGTGTTACGTTGGTAATTTTCCATTGCAACGGTATGACCCCCGTAGAGAAAATTTGATTGATTATGTGGACAAGCCGCATTAAAATATTGGTATGAATGATTTTCAATGTTTTTTAATTATCCTATCTGGTCCTGGTGTGGAGTTATTCTTTAGATTTGCTATTATTATGACCAATTCATTATTTGTTATAGGGTCTAAAAATAAGTATCGATTTACTTTAATATCTTATAAAAAGTTTTTGGGTAAGTTTGTCTTTGGTATTTTTTGGCTCATGTTCCTACCTATGTCAACAAGAAATATATAAAATTCATTTGCTTTTGCTGCATTATTACTGATCGTTTTTTTTTGTTTTCAAGTATGATGTCATTATTTTCGATGTTTTTCTTTTGATCTCCATCTCGTTCATTGTTTATTATGTTCCATATTTTTTTATAGTTCGAACCTGCCTAATTTATTTGTGTTTTGTAGTACTCGTTTTTTGTGTTTTTCAACAGTTTGATTTATTTCTGTAAGTTTTATATTCCGATACTAACTCTGTTGAATATTTTTTCAGGGGTTGGTTTTTTAGGTTATCTCGATGCTTTATGGAGTTCACTAGCCCTGTGGTAATCCAAGGTTTGATTTTGATGATTGATTTGTTGTTCTTCAATGACTGATCAGAAGTGGATGAATTTATGTGATTTACCAATTTACTAATTAAGATGTCATAGCTTTGCTGCGGGTTCGTTTCAAGTAAAATACTTTCCCATGTTTCTTTTGAAAGTAATGAGTTCAATTTTTTTATAGTGGATATTTTGCCTTATTTTATTTTGTTTGGGTTGTTTTTGGTTTCTGGGAAAGTAAAGTTTACAAATGGGGTAAAGTGGTCTGTCATGTCTGTACAAAAAATTATTGGTGAAATTGATACGTTGTTTTTCAAACAAATTTCTGTCGAAAAAGGAAACATTCTCAATTGAATATTGATAGAAATATTTTTCTGTGAACTCAAAAATCCACAGAAAAATATTTCTATCAATATTCAATTGAGAATGTTTCCCTTTTCAACATGAATACCCCACAAAAGGTTATCTTGACGATGGAAGATAGTGACTAAGGTTTATCTTTCAGTCGCAGATGATTCCACATCTGATTTTATGAACATCCTGTTTATATTTTCAACAAATCGAATTTCTGTCCTTATGAAAATATGATCAATAGCGGATTTTGTATCTTCAGTTCCCCTGGTTGGTTTGTTTATGTAAGAGATGAAATCATTGGAACCTAGAATGTTCAAGTAGTAATTTGTTTCATTATTATGGATATTTAATAAATTTATGTTTATATCCCCTAGAAAAATTTCTATGTTTTTTTTATTCAAGGTGAATAGGTAGTTTCCCAAGTCTTCAATATATTCACTACTGTTTGTCGCGGGAGGTCTGTAATATGCTGTTAGCCCAATTTTGTTATGTTTTGATAAATGATTGGTGGTAAAAGTTGCTCTTAGGAAACGACTGTTATTTATTTCCATTGTTGTTACATCTGCTGATATGTTTTTTTTAATGTGAATCATAGTCCCATCGCATTTAGTTATAGTTGATTCGTTGTAATATTGGGTGAAGTTAGGAATCGAAAAGTTACTTACTGAATCAATTATTCTTGTTTCTGAAAGTACAATTATGTCCAGTGAGTCTTTAGCCATTTGTATATATACAAGTGGTGCAGCCATATGCTTTCTCAGACTCCGCATGTTGAAATGTATCACTCCCAAAGTGTGATTTTCCTTATCCAATCTCATTCGAAAATAATCATGAAAATTATCACATATTTCAGTCTCGATAGTTTGGTTATCCAATTCGTTGATGAATTCGAGCATTACTCTAAATTACAAACTGGAAAGGAGACGTGATGCCTCCTGAAGAATACTTCTTATTCATATTCGCATACTATACATGAAATGTATCAGAACATTAAAATAGGGTAATGAAGATTATGGCATATTATTGAAAAACTATAAATAGCGGTAGGTACATTTCGAAGGGAAAAAAAGGAAGCGAAATAGAGAAAAAATTGTTTTAATTTGCTCAATTGAAACAATTTGGAATTTAATTTTGAGTACATTTTTCTAAGTTCATTTCACCTCGTATCATTGTGATCTCATTGTCGGTGTTTAGGAATATTTTTCCTGACTCAGTCCATACTTGCTTCAGTCCGAATTTGGAAATTGTATCATTGAGGAGTTCAACCCTTGATATGGTTAGATCCTGACGGATTATTATTCCTGTGCCCTCTAGAAGCTTCTTTTTAGAGTTTATCTGTTGCTTGACCTCATCATTCTTCAATTTGAGATTAATTTCTCTGGATTCGACGTCATTTCTGGTCCCAATTCTATAGCAGATCATGATTTCATTCGTGGTGATCCCTTAGTCCATTTTACAGTTTATCATGTTTGTAATTTCCTCCCTTGTATTTTCTTAATTTTTTTCATTGATGTTGAGAATTCTTGAACAGTTTGAGCAACTCGCTTGATCCAATCTATCAATATTCTTCTTCATCTTTCCATTCTCAAGTTTTTCCTCTCTCAATGCTTTCTCTTTTTTTTTTTTTGTTTTCTCACTCTTTTTGGTTTTTATGAGTAATTCTGAGTTCAGGCAATTACTCACTGCTTTAGTAACTGCGTTTTCGATTTTTTCCCGCACTTCTCGTGTTATTACCATTTTGTAATTCCAAACTCACTTGTTCTGAATATGTTCGTCAGGCTTTCAGCAAAGTTTCGAAATTTCTGCGGCTGTTTTATTAAAGATATTTGATAGTGTTTGGGAGCTCACTCTTAGTACGACTCACACTACATGTGCCATAGGCGTATCTAACTTGCATTTAGTATACTCCAACATGTATGGTCATGAATAGCCAGGCATGGTATAGTACCAGGCAGGGTCGAGTCCATAAGTGACCCAATTGCTGGTAATTCTAAAAAATGTCGCATGATAGCAAAATGTAGATTTCCATGTACAAGTCAGAGTATTCGTGCAGTGTTGCCAAATCGAACGATTGGAAACACCTTCTGGGCATGTTGGTATCCATGCTCGGAGATGTCACAATCGTTTAGTTGATTGCGGAATTTGCCGCTATCTAGCAACGCTGTCATCTCTAATTCCTCCATGGTATCCACGAAGTCGTAGGGAAATACTCCTTTGCGCGTGATTGGTGAAATTTTTTTATTATTTGAATTTTAAAATACGCGCTGCGTATTACAGGGATCTTCAACTCTGAGTGTGCGCGCCAAGTCGTCCAGGCTTGCGCCCATGAATCGAAAAGAATCAATGAAACAGATTTCAATGTCTGTCTGTTCGTCGTATGGTGTGAAAGATATATATTATTCCTTGTTTATTGACAGGAGACTCACCCTGCCTCGTTTCGCGATGATGAGATGACTGTCATAGCTGCTAAGATTATGGAACACAATGGGAAACACAAAGGATTTTTTATAGTTGAGGTTACATGGATTCCGATGTGCCCATCCTCTGAATTCACTTGTGAAATGGTTATGGTCGGTTACAATCATTTGATCTTTTTGGAATTTTTTTTAACAAATATGACAAGTTGAATCCTTTTGAATGCGAGATACAGACATTGGTCGATTTTTCGAATTTCCTCTTTTACGAATTTTGTTATGGATTTCAATTGTTCCGCGAACCATTCCATCGAATCCAAACCCTGATGGCTATCGTAATATGAGAGAGTGTCATTAAAATTACATTCGAAATATGAGCCTGCGCAATAGAAAATCGAAATCGGCATATATCTCAAATGGCACCATTTTTTTGTGAATATAATCTTCATCTCGACATGGCCATATTTTGGGGAGGAAATTTTGTAATAATTGGCTTCTCCACAATCAACAGTATGATTGTCTTATTTTTCCTGACTACGAAAATAATTCAAATATCTGTCGCAAATGAATTATTTATGACCATCCTTACTTATTTGGTAATTGACTGATCGGAAAAGGTCTTTTATCCAACAATATGGAATTTAATGTCTGTCTGTTCGTCGTCAGCGTCTTGTCAATTTCCGGCGGTGCTTCGTATTCATTTAATTGAACCGAATATTTATTCTGATTCATGAGTGGGCTGACATGTCGAGCCAATTTTTCTTCTGTAAGTCTCGTCTAAACAGTTGTGAAAAATGTATGCCCGTCATCGTTATTCGCTGATGATTTAACCAATTCAAAAATATAAACATTCACCGCAATACCATTGAGTTTTTCAAATTTTGAAATTTGGCCGAGAGTGACGGAGAATTCCAACCCCTTCATATTCAGTATGGTCGACCAATGAGGGTATTTTGATCATCTATCTGGATGATGTTCGTGTGGTAGAGGAAACAGAGTGGACACGACCGCCCATCCGGAACATTTGGTGCCGTCGGTATTACGCACGTTAATGCAACCACATTTTTCCATCACAGCTGGTGGAATTCGATGAAAGATGAAACTCTTTTGCCCAAACCTGATTGATTGATATTACCTCCAAATAAATGATTTTTTGTAATGTCCACCCGCTTTCTTTCCCACAAAATTCCTTCAATTGATTGCCCAATTTATCTACATAATTTTTCGAACCACCCCTGTGAATCTGTTCGCCTATCAATCACTTGGTTTTTATTATTGACATTTTTCAATTCAGGTTTCTTTCCGTATAAGCCCATTCTGACGAATTCCCCGCAAAAACAAGTATTGACCTTCAGTATGGGATATTTTTTCCACATGTTATCGATTCTACGTTCAAAAAGGCTGAAGGTGTCCTTGGAAAATTCAATGGTATCTTTCAAATCTTTTCAAATGACTCGGCTTCTTTGATTTTTTCTAGCAGCCAATCTCTGACCCTCCACCCATAAATTTTTAATGAAATTACTTTATTTTTTTGAATGTCCCAAATTTGTTCCCAGTTTTCTCAATATTCCTTTGTATAAAGCCGAATAATGTGTAAATGTATTTGCCGAGTTTTGCGTTCCAATGGGCTAGATTTTTGTTCGAGAAGTTTTCGAACCTCCCTGTATCTAATAATCATTTCATCGCTGATGGCGGTCATTTGCTCAGAATTCATGGTTATTTGAAAAACGAGAAAAATGAATGCTTTTTCACAAACAAAATCCAGATATATTTCTCTCTCTCTCTCTCTCACCTTGATTTGATGAAATCGAATAGAGCCGTCCCAGTTGTCGCCGTCGTGATGGTGGATGGTCTTAGTTTTTGATGATGATGGATGGACTTAGTTGCGGATGAATTCGAAGGCAGGTGCCTTCGTCGTGGATGGCTTCACGATTATTGAATAGTCTCGAAGTTTGAAGTCGTCGATTTCCGGCTGTAACAGCTCGAAAACCCCACTGGGTGGGAAGATTGATTTGGTATCCAAATCGTCCATTATTGTGGCCCCGTACTTCGTTTCAACCATTCTTAATTTCTCGATTAGCATGGGCTTGTTTAGCGGCATTGTTGATAGAGCCACGGTTTCCCTGTAGCTACTGCTCGCAATGGCGATTATTTCTGCATGATTCATCAATAGTGAATAAACAATACCCTGTACTTTTTGAAGGAAGAAGCGGTTTTTAAAAATCAAACTTGAAAAAATACCACCTATTTGGAAAAAAGTTTGAAAAAATCCCCCTTGAACAAATAGGAAAAATCCACACCGTCGATATATTAAAAGATGTTTGAAACAAAAAAAAATTCAAAGTGTCCTGGCATACGAAAAAAGATTTTGAAAAAACCGATCTAATTCTCATTAATTTCGTCTTTATTATTTCTAAGAATTGTTTTGTTGACTGAGAATTCTCACAGATCGAGATGAACACCTGCATTCTTATTTAAGTTGATGTAAACAAACCGCAATGTTCAATATTTCAAAGATGCCGACATTTGGTCGTTTGAATAAACAACTGATAACGAAACTGATAATGTTAAAATAGCTATACTACTGATATGAATTATCAGGCCAATGATCTGTTGATTACAACAGCCAGCCAGGACCGGACCACCACAGTTCATTCGAATATTTGTGGAAGTACGTTTTAACGGTGCTTCTCTCCTCGAACTTTTGCACAGATGACCTCAAATAGACACACGCTCCGTAAGCAGCTTCAGAAGCATCCGAATAACCATTGAGTACAATATGTTCAGGCTACGTAGAAATAACGTGTCTAGGTATATGTAGATCATTGAGTATTTCTAAGTCACACCTGAATGAGTCCCACATACTACTGATGTAAAACGGAAAAGATTCATCCCAAGAAAATTGTAAACACCACAATTTTTGTATCAAAATTTTTGCAATTATTGTGATAATAACCCTAATGGATCGAATATCTGAGTAGTATAACTAAGTATACTTCTTTTAGTGATAATTTTTGGATAATGGTTTCGATTTACATTGAATATGTTGAAGTGTCTGGATATTCCGGAAGAGTACCAACATTTCAGTTTGCTTGTTGTTTTTATTTTCAGTTTGTTTGAATAACTTCGGAGTTGTTGGGAACCCATTTTCTGAGTACAAAGCCGTGCTCTGTAACACAGTGTGAGATCATGTTCTTAATGAGTAGTACATCATTTGAAGTATTGCTACCTGGGAGGAGGTTATCCACGTAATAGTCGTGAATTATAATGAAACCTATATCTGAATTATCATTTTCTCATTAGTAACTTCCTGCGAAGAACGAATACATAAAAAACTCGCAGACGCTGTACCATTGTTGCTGTATTGAAATCATATCATAAAGGTTCAGACGGACATGAACCCATACATTTTTTCTGAAATGATCTTTTTTCTTGTATTACAAGGACTTGCCTATACATTTTTTCAATGTCGCCAGCAAGAACGACATTATGGATGCAAAATCGTAAAATAATTGACATCAAGTCGTCTTGTATGGTCGGTCCGACAGCTAAAATGTCATTGAGCGAATAACCTGTAGTTGTTTTTGCGAAACCGTCCAATACAATTCGAATTTTAGTAATCGTGTTGCTCTCTTTGAAAAACCAATGATGCGGTAGGTAATAACCATCTCCAGGAATCACGTTCAATTTTGTCATATGACCTAATCTGATATACCTATTCGCTCATAAATTTAGTATATTGAACTTTAAGATTCTCAGATTCATTTTTTTTATGCAGCATAGAACCGTTTTTGCAATATTCAATGAATCGCCTAGTCTGACAGATGGTCCGTTGAAAGAAAGACTACCTACAAATCGGCCTGAAGGATCTAGAAATGTGCTAATTTTGAAATGATGTTCTCAAAGAGACTCCTCGGGAGAAAGATGTGTTTTGGAGGGAATTTCTTCAATAGGTATTCCAGAAACGCTCGATTTATTTATCCCGATCAGTTATACTAAGACCTAAATTACAATGAGTTTTTATTGCAGATATATTTTCAAAAAATAAAAGACCAGAAATTATTTATACATAAGTAGTTTTTTGTAGTGTCGGTAATCCATTGCCTAACTTCATTTGTCTAATACATAACAAGTCATAAAATACATCAATTCCTAGGGGTGCGTCTGTGGAATCGTTTTCATTGAAATTTGGGTCTGCTAGTATTGAATTCGAGGGTATTCCGATCATGTTGGAGTTGAATGAGATTGAAGGAATATTTCCCGTGATTTGATATATTATAAAACAGGAAGAAGTGACCATTTGAATGAGTTTATCCTAGATTGAATTTGAACACATATTGTGGTGTCTAGAGATGATGAAATTTGATTATTACCGGTTAACAGAATTTTCCATTTATTTGTTTCTAAGTTGTGCCTCTTTCATAAATTTTTGGTTATTCATTTACTTTCTGAGCCACTATCGAAAAATGCCCTGCAACTATGTACGTGCCCATTATTGTCCATTACATCAATGATAACTGTGGAGAGCAGAGTGTATTTTTTATCCCGTGTTGAACATAGCGATAAAGATGGTGATGCTTGAGTTTCCTCTGTATTTTGAATATTGGAATTGGAATTCGTGGTATTTTAATTTGATTTTCAAATTGTCTGATGTTTGTTCCTGAAATGCAGCAGAGTCTTATGTAAATTGCCACATTTGCGAAATTAAGAAGCGGTACATTCTTCAGTTGCGTGATTTTTCCCAAGACATTTTGAACAATTATGGTAAACGTGATCCTGGTTTCAAATGATGCATTTTGAATTTTCAGTTCCCACGAATGTTTCCATTGTTTTTACATTGAAAGATTCTAAAGTGGGCAATTCAGATTTTGTATGTCTTGATTCTCACTTTCTTCAGTGATGTTATCCAGTTTAGTGAATTATAATTGTGTCCCGATACTCTGTTGGCAACCCAAGATTCTTCAATGCACGCAAACTTCGTTTCATGCCATCAAGTATTTGCCGTAAGATTCTTTCGCAACCATGGTAGGTTAAAAAGTTCTTTGAGATGACTCGATACCAAGAGCTGTTTATTTTCATATCTTTCTGTCAAAGAAATCCAAGGCTATGTCATAATTATCATTGGAAATTCCTAATTATGTTAGCTGTATCCCTTTGCAATGATAGTCTCAAATAATGAAATTTTTGCACAGAGGATAACGATTCATTTTCATAAATATCAGAATCAAACGTATTTTTGAAAAAAAGCCAATTATTATAAATGCCATCAAATGTAGGAAGATTCAGAGCAGGTAATTTGATGTCGAATTGGTTGATGGGCGTTGGGGGCGAAGTTAAAGGTATGCCTGCCTTTTCGGTAGATTTTGTAGATATATTATATTTTCGCGAGTCACTCAAGATTGTATAATAATTACATTCAAATAAAACCAATTCTTGTCGAATTTCGTGCAAATCTTCTTGATTATCATCATCTACCTCTATTTCTAGTTGAAAATTCAAATCATAGAATTGATCTAACAAAAGTTTGGCTTTGGAAATTCTTTGCTCAACTATGTCAGTACTTTCATCTTCTGTTATTTTATTGAAATACGATTTAACCACGTCTTTTCAAAGCGGAAGCCATTATAACGCTCCGTTTAATAAAACTAGAATTATTTCGATGTAACTCTCGAATGTAAAGCTTCTGGTAATTATGCAATGTATCAAGAATGAATTCTGGAATGTGAAACTTTGCTAAGATTATGCAACTGTTTCGTAAATAGAATAATTTTCAGAAGTTGTGTGACACTATTTGCTAAGATTATGCAAAGTGTCAAAAGCGTTAATACTTAAGTACCATGTATATACCACTGAGAATGATTTGTTGGGATTTTAATTGTTGAGATGTTATTTCTCAATGGAATAAACGATACTAATTGAGAAGGATAGGATGGCTGAGGATTGATTAAGTAAAGGAACAAACACACCGCCCGATGCTAATACTCCTGGAATTCCATGGTTTCATAAAAATAGCGGTCTGGGCGATTGCGTCTTGGAGGCAGCAAGCACACTTGTTTACTCGACTTTTTATCAAACACCTTCCGTATTTTCGTTAAGTACGTTTCAATTTGTGAACTAGTTCAATATTTGCGTTCGAAGGACCATGTAACTTTTTGTGAATTGATATCACAATCTTGTTATTTTAATTGTAACAAAACTATATTGATTAACACAATTTTTGTATTAATATTCGACAAATTAAGATGCCTGAAAACCCTGGTATATTCACCGATTGGATTTCGTTTAGAATTTTTGGGAGACAACAAATGAATGACGTTAAATTCTGCTCAGAACTTCATTAGTAGACGGCGCGGTTAAGGAATGTTTGTGTCACGCTAAATGTCAAACTTCAAACCTATGAAATTTTCTATTTCTGTCAGCATTACTGCATATTTTCATGCAAAAAATGTAAATTGGTCGCTTCCAAAGATAACAGTTCAACGAACAAGATCCCGCTCAGAACAGTTGGCGCGAAAATGAGATAATATCTTTGAAATTTACTACAATGTTTACATCTGTCTGTCAAAAATCAGATTTTTCACGAAGTCCACCTGGCGATTTTTCCAAAGTGATTACTTCTCAAATGGCCTTTTTGGGATCATGGGCACTTCCACGGAGGAAGGAGAGAAGTTAGGAGAGTGGACTGATGTCTCTAGATGATGAATTAACTTGGAAATTGTGGGGATTGGAGAATGTCCCCAATGACATTGTTCCATTAAACTTTCCGATACAAACTATTACCAAGCCATTTACTGCCCATCACTGCCGGACTATTACCTCTCTAACAACCTTCTGACCTGAACAAAATCAGTCAGTTCATTGTAGATATCATGAAATCTGTTGATGAAGTTGAGAAATCGATGAGTCCCGGTCTGTGACAGTCTAAGCTGCTTTCAGCTATCTTAGAATGACTCCTCCGGAAAAGATGAGCCCTACTAACAAAGGTTAGGGAAGAGAACAATAATCTAAATCAGCTTCTCTTTCATTTTTCAGTAAGTAACAGCCCGCATGAGATAATCGGAGAAGGTGGCGATCTGAACCAAGCAGTTGTTCGGAAGAACAAGGCTTACTTCCAAGGCTAATGACTATATTAAGGATAATTATCACTTTTTGATAAACACATGTATTTTACAAGAGAGCGTGGACTTTTCATTTTATGAAGATATCTTGATTTTGACTTGAATTTCGAACCATCACAAAGGGTTCCATGGCTCTTTGGAAGAAAATATCCACTATATTTAATTTTACAATACATTTATATCTCATGGAAAAAAATTATACAAAATATATATAACATGAAAAATAAAAATAAAAGTAATAATTGAAACATTTGAGTTGCTAGTTACTAGATTCATTACAATCACAAGTTGAAAAAACCAATTACATTGGGCAAAGGTAGTTTAGAGAAGATATAAATTAATTTATACATATACGAGTCATTTTACTATGAAGGTAATTTGAGTTCTTGCGATGAGATAGTCGTGTTGTCTGCCAAAATAGTAAACACCCGTTAATTTGCCCATTTTTCTGAGACACGTCTGAATATCTTGTACTGAGAAAATTATATGGAATTCAACTTCTTAAGCAAAGAAAGACTGTCCAAATTATTTGTTGATACGGCTCCGTCAAGTTGGTGTTACTAACGTATGTTGCCCCATGAACACGAACTCGAAGTCAAAACGCGTCAATCCCAAATTCTTTCGGAGGTTCAAAGATCAAGAAAAGACCCTTCTACGCCCTTTTTGGGAATAAGAAACGTGCAAAACACATCTCAATTATAATTTATGAAATTTGTTTGTTAGTTTTCCACTATCCACATACATTTTAAACAAGCACCGACTTTGAATTTGTGTTCATCGAACAGAAATACATGAGTACCAATTCGGTGGAGCCGTATCCATAGAAAATTAACCAACTGAAATTATTCATAATTAGAATTATTTCGGAACCCTTCTCGAAAATTATATATATCACTTACATAAGTAGATGGAACAGTTTGTTCTAAAATATGTTACGTCGATCGATCAACCTCAAAAAAAAAACCTCGGAGGCGACAAAAACACAATCACAGAATGGATCAGGCACACAAATCACAAAAACACCCTGTAAGGTCTTTAATTCAGTTTACTGAATTATGACACGAAACGACGTCGGCGCTATCTGAAATTCTAGATAACTCTCTTCAAACAGACATAATTGTCAGTGTCGGTAAGGAACAAAATATATGAAAAATGACGTGATTTCGGAATGATACACATTGGCGTAACATGTAATGGAACAAAACAATGGGTGTAGAAATTATCGCTTTACACAAATCAATAGTTTCATTTTTATATTGTGCGCCCGATGATGGATATAGGTATCGTAGGCGTGCATATTAGTATTTTCGACGTTTGAAATGGTGTTATATCTGTAATAGTGACTCGTAGGGAAAAAAGTAGTGATACAATTTTTGTAGACAGTCACATGTTCTACTACTATTATTTGATCCATTTTTATGATAACACTCACCGTTTACGAGGAAAATGCAGGAAACTGATGCTTTTGACCTTTGACCTTGGATAATTTTTTTAGTAGACGTAGGATCAGTAAAGATTTTCGAAATTTTATTTGTTATAGTGTACCTAAGACTTGTATCAATTTCGAGCTTGATGCGAATTATTGTAAACATACCACTATTTTTTGTTTATTTTGGCTGGATAATTAGCAGTCCCCCACCGCGTCGACGCTTGGATGAGAATATTACTCCCAATATTAATTTTCAGAAGTGTTTTTGTGTCGCGAGTTAATATTTAATTTATGTTTTATTTCATTCATTTTCAACTTTATATATTACTCTTAGACACGCTACCATCGACACTTTATTCCCACATCGACACAAATACTTTTCGGGACGTAACACAAAATTTTCAAAAATATCATTACAGTTGCAAGCTTTTGGTAATGCAATGTCGCACGTGCGGTTTTGATTTCTTTGATATCTTGTGAATAAACGTGGTTAAATTCAGTTCAGTGGGCGACTCACGGTGATTCATTACAATCGAGTTATCAGTTTCAATTTCCTAGATTGAGTTTCTGGCCGAATTCATGTCCTCTTCTTAGATTAAGTTCAGTTAATAATAATTTAAACGAAGATAGAAGTAGGGTGGATGTATGATGAAATTAAACACTCACAATTCTCCACGGAATTTATTGAAATAAGGACATTTTTCAGAGCTGTAAAGCTCCATCTTCAGCTGAAACTCAATATCTAAAAAGGAGGGATAAGTCCAGCATATAGACCCAATAATTTACATTAGATGATGGAGGTATGGTTGTGAATACTCACTTCGTGGAGAAATAACAACATAAAAATCAACATATATTATGGTAAGTAAGGCCTTGACACATCCTGACCAGTAAATGTGATAGTACTATACCACTCCCCATAGAAAAGGCATGGTAATCCTTTACAGAACATAGTTTGCATTTTGGATGAGCTCGCCATTTTCATATTTTTATATCTCAATTATAATTGACAGAAGAGAACGGAGGAGAAATGTAAGCGTTCTAGGGTATAGTAAGGCCATCTTGTGTATGATTGTTGAACTTCCAGTGAGTGAATTACATGATAGGGAGACATCTATTATTATGTAGATGGAATTAAAATGTAGGGTGGAACAAAAGGGAGAAGGAAAAATGCCAAACTGTGGATGTTAACTTGAACTAGGAGTTTAGAGAATCGAAGAATTCAGTGCAGTCAAATTCGATCTGTCCCTCCAAAGAAGTCGTAGAGAGGTTGTGAAGGGGTTTCTCCCCCTATTATCAAACTTTGGCGCTTTTCACTATTATCGGTTTTCCTCGGGCGCCACCTTTTGGTTAATAGTGGAAAAGGCCACTTTTGCTCCGGGCAGTCTCAGTGAAGAAAGACACTACAGGGGTCAATATAGTCGTGACACTGTAACAGGGCCAGCAAAGCAGGCTTTAATTGCCTTTAACTGGGTTTCGGACCTGGGTGGCGACTGCGCACTAGATGTTCAAATTCTACTCGAAATAGTTAATGAAAGAATACTAAGAACAGGATAAACAGGTTTATTAAAAATAATGAAATACAGTAAGGGCGGCTGACGGCGGCCTCAAGTTATCACAACAAATAAACACATGGCAAGCACTATATACAGAGAAAGCGAGGAGGGTGTTTTCAAGCAACCGGGGTAGACTTAACAACCAAAAGCTCTTGCGGGGGGTATCGTACGAACTCGTATGTACAAATTACCAGCGCAGCATTGAAATGCATATGTGCCTCTTACGGCTATGGTTCGATCATGTGCACATCGCATCGGTGGTACTTACAATTTCCTGATGTCTTTTACCTGATACAACGTATTTACCCGAACTCCGATCTCACTGCTTCGGCAAGGTCCGGGACGGTCGTGGACTGCTTCGGTCTTTGGCTCACACTCTGGCTACTAGTCGGACGCGTGACTACTTCTGCTGGGCTCGGCAAGCTACTACTTCTTAGAAATATGTCGAAACGGAACTACAGCCGGCTTTCCCCTCTTTTCCGAATACCTCTCGACCGACTTATATGCGCGCGCCGTTTTGTGGACTCTGTCGATTTCGATACAAAGTATACTTTCACAGAATAATTACCCAGCTCGTAAAATCCTTCATGCTGTGACGTCAGCTCGGTGCGTGCGTCTCTGTCACGACTCAACTGTACTTGGTGGCTTCTATCGGATGACTGAAATGCGTTCCGCTCACTCCTTGTGGAATTCTCCTAGGTGGAAATCCTCGTGACGTGACGTCAGCTCGGTAGCGTGAGCTCTTGGCTCGACTGGACTGCTGGCTGGGGCTTCTATCGGATGACTGAAATGTCTCGTCGGCGTTTGAACATAGCCCAGCTTGTTTTATAAAAATGTTTTCGCGAGAGTGGATAGTTGGCGCAGGTTATACTCGTGCGTGCTATTTTAGCTATGCCTGGCGTTTTTCCGGAAGGCGTTCAGTCTGTTTATTAGGATAAATGTAATCCACGGATTTATCACGAACACGAATGGCACCTCTTGACCGATTATTACTGTCAAGCGGAGTTTAATTCCTTACAGGGAGCTTTTGTCTGATAAATTTAGCGGGGAAATAGTAACTTCGTTACAAGGTCTTTTAAGGAAGAATTGATTTCCAAAATTACCTGACAATTCATTAGGAAACCCTTGTTAGCAATGTGAAGAATATCGTTATTGGGATCAAAATAGTGGTTGGAGTTAACCACATGGTTGGCAAAAGAACTGCACGAATTAATGATTTGAATGGGTGGGTTGTGAATTTTTCTATATTTTTGTCTATGATTTTCATTGTTTTTTAACTCTTGTACTGATTTTACGTCGACTCTGGCCGATATATTTAGCGTTGCACGATGGTTCATTATAAGTAATTTTGTATATACCAGAATTGTCTGAAGGATTGGGTTTGTCTTTGGCGTTGACTAGTTTTTCAGACAAGGTATTCATCATGTAGAAGCTAATGTTCAGATCATCATTGTGGCGTTAAAAGATGTTTTTTATATCTTGGTAAACTTCACCTATAAAGGGTATCTAGCAATAATGTGTGGGTAAGTTTGGGTTGACAAGATTCTGTTTAATGGACTAAGCCATGTGTCTGTGATAAATTCTTTCAACCAGATGGGAAGGAAAATCGCTATTCCAACCCATTTGTCTGATTATTTTGACATTTCTAGAAACCAATGGAAACTTTCAAATCATTCATGTGCTTTATGGCCAACAAAAACATTATGATAGTGGGAATAATCTACCCAGAAAATTGCCACGGGAATAATCTGGAGTATTTTGTTTTTATTCTGCGACAACCTTTATTTTTATTTGCGTCTGCCATCAATTCGCATGAAAAGTGAGAAATGAATCAATACCAGTTCAGTTCGTTATATAATTTTGCGAAGAAGTGTGTTAGTGATCGTGAATTCAAAAAAATATCCACCGAATGCTACACGAGGAGTCGATAAAGTAGTAAATAATTTTCCAGATTTCTTTCTCAAACCTGTTGCCCTTCGGCAATAGCCACTCGAGCCCGTCGGGAAATCGTGTCTATTGCCTGGCAGCAAGTTTTCGAAAATCTGTCGCATTATTTTCACTTCATTCTCACTCTCTTGTGGTATTACAACTGATAATATTTAGTTCATTAGAGAAATTTAGTGTGTTATGGGGACCCAAAAGAGTCATGCGGTATTACCGTATGGGTGTGTGTTGGCTTTCTGTTAAACGAAAATTCGAATTTGTGATTAGTTTTCTCGATTAACGAGTTTAGAAAGGGTAGAGAGGCAACCTTTCCTTTTTCAATAGTAAACTTAATGGACTCATGTAAGAGTTGAGAAATGTTGGTAGTGAATCTAGTTCTTCATTGCTACCGTTGAATAACAAAATACAGTCGTCCACATACCTATGGTGAAAAATGATTTTATGGTAATATTGACAATTGGGAGAAAGCCTTCTTGAATCATGAAGGAAGATCTCAGCTGATAGGGGGGAGAGGTTGCAACCCATGGCCAACCCATAGTTTAATCGAAAGAAAACGTCATTGAATTTTGAGAAATTTTGTTTTAGAACGGTATCTAATACATAGCATAGGTTTAGGCAATAGAACAGGCCTACTCCGGAATCGAGAAAGTGATTTTTAACTAGCAAGATGCACTCTCCTGGGGGTATGCTGTGAGGAAGGTTAACCACATCGAAGGAAACCAGAATGGAAATTTTATTGGTGAGATTTTTAGAGTTCTTGAGTGAGCGTGGATTGAAAGAATCAGTCAGTTCTCTAATGAGAGCATTCAACCAGGAGGCTAGTCTGGAGGATGGAGAATGTCTGTTTTGGTACGCCTTAAGAATGAAGGGGTTGGGTCTGGAATTAATTCTGAAAAGTTGTTGGAATTCAGGAAATCTAAGACCCTATTAATCTAGTCAAAGTGGTTGAGTATGACTGGGCAATTGCCCTTACCTGCCTTGGTGGTGTAAATTGTTGTTCTAGATTCTTCCCAAGATATTATTCAAGCTCAGTTTCCGTGTCTTATCTTTAAAATTATTGGAAGGTTGGTAGATGAAGTTTCTGTTCAGAGAATTCGCAATCTCACTTTTAATGAGGTTTTTGTTTGGAAATCTACTGATTTCCGGAACTTTCACACATTCGATAGCCAACAAACGAAATTCAGGTTTTTTGTTGAGAAGTTTGAAATTGAATTTGAGTGCCTGATTCAAAAGATCCATTTCATTTTCGGAGAAGGATGTGGAAGATTCATTCAAAACTCTAGGGTGAAATTCATAATTGGAAAATTGATGAATGTTAATAGTATGGAAGGTGTCGTATTTAGGGTGATTTTGTTGAAGTCTAGAAAGTTTCTTAGTGATTCTTTGGTATTTCTCCTTACCTTCATGTTCGACATAATCGAAGAGGTTGAACAAAATGATATCATGTTCTTACTGGTGAAGGCAGCTGATCGACCTTAAGTAGATCAATTTCAGTAAATTGTTGATTTTGTCTAACTTAACGTAGTGGGTTTTGATTTCTCGTCTTATCCATATGTAAACTGCGGCTGGGACAGCTTTCTCTGATGAAGGGGTTGTAGAATTCGTGTGTAAAGTCATTTATCTTTATTTCCATAATAATAGATATCTCCCTGTCATGTCATTCATTCACTGGATATTCAACACTTATACACAAGATGGCCTCACTATCCTCAGTTCTCTTCTGTCAATTATCATTTAGATATCAAAATATAAAAAGGTCGAGCTCATTCGAAATGTAGACTATATTCTGTGAAAAACTACCACGCCTCTTCTACAGGGACTGGTCAGGATGTGTCAAGGCTATAATGCTTTACTGACCATAATATATTAAAATTTCCATGTTGTTATTCTTCCATGATGTGAGTATTCACAACAATACCTCCATTCTCTGATGTAAATTGTTGGGTCTATATGTTGAACTTATCCTTCCTTCTTAGATTTTCTGTATCAGCTGAACATGGAGCTTCAAAGCTCCGAAACATGTCCCCATTTCAATGAATTTTGTGGAGATGATTTTGAGTATTCAATCATCATACATTCACTCCACTTTGAGCACGATGGACTCTCACCTTTGTTTAAATAATGCTAGTCGAGCAACTACAATACCATATATACTGGTACGCAGAAAAACCACACTCTTTAATAACTGGTTCAACGAATAATGCTTGAAGAAACATCTGACTCCAAACTATGTGACTATACACATGCATTCTACAACCCCTTAGTCAAAAAAAACTGTTCCAGCTGCAGTTTACATGTGGACAATGAATCAAAACTCACTACGTTTAGTAAGACACAATCAACAATCAACTGAAATGGATCTACCTAAGATTGACCAACTGCCTGCACCACTCAGAACTTGATATCTTTTTGTCCAACCTCTTCGATGATGTCGAACATAAAGGCGAGGTAAATACCAAAGAATCATCAAGAAACTTGAGAAAATAAACTTTCTAGACTTCAAGAAATAATCCTAAATACAACACCCGCCATACTATTAACACTCATCAATTTTCCGATTATGAATTCCACTCTAGAGTTTTGAATAAATATTATATTTCCTTTTCCAAGAATGAAATGGACCCTTTGAATCATGGACTTATTAGAAGTGAGAATGCGAATTCCCTACACAAAACCCATACCTATCAACCTTCCAATAATTCCAAAGACAAGATACAGAAACTCAAGAAAAACAAATAAGTTATTTGGCCAACTGCCTAGTCATACTAAACCACTTCGAAAATATTAATTAATTCCTAAATTTCCTAAATTCCAACAACTTTCCAGAATCAACTTCAGACCCAACCCCTGAATTCATAAAAAGTACCTAAACAGTCTAAGATATTACTGTAGATACCATCACCCATCATCAAATCAAGAAAAACTTGTTGATGCCAATGAACCCCAACTCCACTTTTTCATGGTTCACCTAAAATCAATATAGATATTTGTCCTGTTAGACCAGTGGTTTCTCACCTCAATTCTACATCTTCCAGAATAGCCTCCTGATTGATTTTTCCAATCCACACTCAATCAAGAACTTTGAAGATATCACTTATAAAATTTCTCGGGTTTATATCCCTGACAATTGCATTTTGGTTTCTTCCGAAGTGGTCAACCTTTTTCCCAACATACCCCCAGAAGAGTGCATCATACTAGTTAGAAATCACCTTCTCGATCTCGGAGAAGACCTGCCTAATTGCCTAAACCTATATATTAGATACGGTTCTGAAACAAAATTTCTTCAAATTTAATGATGTTTTTTTTACAAAACTATGGGTTGCAATCCCTCCCTCCTATTAGTTGGGATCTTCCTCCAATTATCAATAATACCATGGAATCATTTTTCATCAAAGGTATGTGGACGACTGCATTTTGTTGTTCAACGGTAGCAATGAAGAACTAGATTAACTACCAACATTTCTCCACTCATTACATGAGTCCATTAAGTTCACTATGGAAAAAGAAAAATATACCTCTTTGCCCTTTCCAGACTTTTTCCCAAGATATAAAAATATCTTTCAACGCCACGGTGATGATCAGCTTTCACACGATGGATACCTTGTATAAGAAACAGCCAACAACAAAGACCAAGACAATCCTACAGACAATTCTGGTATATACGGAATCACTTGCTCTGAATCATCGTGAAACGCGAAATATATCGGCCAAAGTGGACGTGAAATTAGTACTAGAGTTAGAGAACACACGAAAATCATAAACAAATATAAAAAAAAATTCACAACCCTCCCATTGGAATCAATCGATTCTTGCAGTCGTTTTGCCAACCATATGGTTAACTCCAACAACCATTTTGATCCCAGTAAAGATATAAGAATTCTTCACTTTGCTAACAAGGGTTCGTCAGCAATGAGTTGTCTAGAAATTTTCGAAATCAATTCTTTCTTGAAAGACCTCTCTACGACTTCTTTGAATGAACAGATTAAATATGACTGCATTAAATTCTTCGATTCTCCAAACTTCTAGTCCAAGTCAACATCCACAGTTTGGTTATCTCCTTCACCCTCTTGTTCTACCCCACATTTAAGTTTCATCCCCATGGTAATAGATTTCTCCTTATCATGTTATTCACTCACTGGAGTGTCAACAATTATACACAAGATGGCCTTACTATACCTCAGAACACGTACTTTTCTCCTCCTTTCTCTTCTGTCAATTATCATTCAGATATAAAAATATAAAAATGTCGATCTCATTCAAAATGCAAACTATGTTATGTGAAGGACTACCAAGCCTCTTCTATAAGAAGTGGTATAGTACTATCTCATTTACTGGTCAGGATGTGTCAAGGCTACAATTCTTTACTGACCATAATATATGTTTATCTTTATGTTGTTACTCCTCCACAATGTAAGTATTCACAACCATACCTCCATCCTCTGATGTGAATTGTTGGGTCTATATGTTGAACTTATCCCTACTCTTTAGATTTCAAGTATCAGCTGAAGATGGAGCTTCAAAGCTCCGAAACATGTCCATATTTCAATGAATTTCGTGGAGATGATTTTGAGTATCTAATTTCTTCAATAATAATTTACTTTTGCTAAAAAAATATTACTCATTAATTCATGACGGATCGGCTTTAGCAGAATTGCAAAGACTAAGAAGTAGTACTTCAGTAGTGTCATACTTCATTATTTAAAAATATTTTTACAATCAGGATACTTTGCTATTCTCACTTGGAACTACTATTAGTTATCAAAATGCATTAAACAACATCATATCATTGTTTTGTTTTTGTAGTCTGTACCGTACCACACCATCCATACCATACTGTGTTCAGCACTTTACTGTATCATACCAAATCGTAATAATTCATCCACTCGATTCTATTTAACCACCCCCCACGTTCGTAGTTCGTACCGTACCCAACCGTGCCCTATTATATTCAGCATCGTACCATTTCAAATCGTGTTTATTCATTCAATCGATCCCATTCACAATTTCATTGTTTCATGCGCTCCACACATGCATACACAAATTCGCCATAAACGGTACTTTATCGTATGTCAAAATTTCATATCGATTGAAGGAGTGAAAGTAGCTCAGAATCCCTCACCAGTTCAGCCTCATATATCTTTTCTGCTACATCATTAGAACCTCATCACCATCTTTCTAAAACCTATTCATCTGGACCATTCCAATTATTTCTACGCCTGGAAAATAATCTGACTCTAATAAAACAATTTTCATCGAGTCTCGTATAGAAACCATACTAAATATCAGTTGTTCGTGGGATTTGATATGGATGCAAACGAAATAACAGGACATTACTGCACATGCCGTTCGGGTGCCAGAGTGGTAACAGTCTGCATATTATGGAAAATATAAAATTTCCAACTACCAACACTTCGGAATGCGTTCAAGATGTCGCTGTTCGTGAAGTTGCGGAAGTAGAAAATGAGTTTCCTGAAATAACCTGAAGTATCATTACATGCACATCAAGTAGTCGGGTACATATGTAGAGTTACTTTTTGTAGGTGCCTTGTATAATAGAAATATAAGTTTCACTCAAATTTTTTCATGTATTATAACGCAACGGTTTTCACATATTGACGTTGAAAGATAAAACATATGGATCTTCAAGGTTTCTATTGAAAGAAAAGTGAATAACTTTGTAATAGGATATTTTCAGTACTCTTCGGATGACCCCAATATGGTGAAATATTGTGTTCATATCATAAAAGTATTGCTTTCCAAACTGTCTATATTACTCAGCCAAATCCCGAAATTAAACTATAAAAAATCTCATGTTGAAAAGGGAAACATTCTCAATTGAATATTGATAGAAAAATCTTTCTATCAATATTCAATTGAGAATGTTTCCCTTTTCAACATGAATACCCCACAAGAGGTTATCTTGACGATGGAAGATAGTGACTAAAGTTTATCTTTCAGTCGCAGATGATTCCACATCTGATTTTATGAACATCCCGTTTATATTTTCAACAAATCAATCTATCATACCCCATGACAGGTTTTAATGTCAGAAAACACTAATTCCAAAGTGTCTCTCCAAAAGAAATGATTCTAACTTTTTCCATCTTTGCAAAGTGAGATTGCTTCTTGACAATGTGTTCTCCATTTCTTCCGGTCTTCCTGATGATCGTGGAAGCGTGAAATAGATTTTCGTCGACAAAAATGTATTGAAGACCTAGTGAATGCGATGTTTCTCCTGCGTCAATGTTACGAATAATTTCTGGTGAGTACTATCTTTTGGAAAACATTTTTCTTTGCCTCATTCACCTTTATGAGTTCCTAATTCAGACTGGAATAGAAAATCAAATAACTATCTGAATGAAAATTAAAATTTTCAATTTCGGATTTTCTCTTTTGAGTTAGGGCCTTTTCAGAATATCTATCAGATGTAGTTCAATGTCCAGCGTGGCGTTAGCCGGGGAAGTAGTTGTTTTCTGTTAGACATTCACAAAAAATAACTTCATTTTAATCGTGGATTTTTCAATTCACAGAAAAATCTTTCTATCAATATTCAATTGAGAATGTTTCCCTTTTCAACATGAATACCCCACAAGAGGTTATCTTGACGATGGAAGATAGTGACTAAAGTTTATCTTTCAGTCGCAGATGATTCCACATCTGATTTTATGAACATCCTGTTTATATTTTCAACAAATCAAAAAATCCCAATTCTGATAAGTGGAGTGAACAACGTCGAATTTTTTCAGCACGTTTGTGACAACCACAGTAAACTGAAAACTGTTCTCGATCATAATAATGTTGCGTTCCCAAAGGAATAACATATTTCAACCAAATCACGAGGATACAACAGAAATCTTCCCAGTTTGTGATAAATTACCTTTATTTTCTGTTTTTGTAACTACTTTTGAAATCATCCTGTTTCTCCGGAACTGATCATCCTATTTGATTGTGGTCCATTCAAAGTGTTACCGACAGATCGTGATCTACAATCTATCAGAGTTTCATTGAATTCCGCAATCAACCAAAATCCCATGTATTCCGTGCGGGGTTCATGCGAATCAATCAGACCCATGGAAGTTGCCCTTCATCAACCAGAAGAAGCTGATGAACTTCGAATGGCTGAACGGATTTTTTGGAACCCTAAGAACACCCTCGATCAAGTCAACTTTCAAACAACGAAAACTAAATTAAAATTGGTTCATCAGTTCGGAAGCTACAATACCACAGACACACACGTTCAACTTATAACACTCCTCTGTTTGCGTCGGGGGTTGAGAATGAATCTGATTGAAGATTAGAGTGATTCATTTTTGCTGATAATACAGCTTGAAGCTTGTACCATTTCAGAACGTCAAACTAAAGTGAGGTTTTGTGATGGATATGACTTTTCACTCCTGTCATATTTCTGATTCCAAGCCGCTAATATTCAGAATTGGAATATGACCGATAAATTTCCAGATAGGAAAACACTATTCATTTATCGAAAAATTCAGTGTTGTGGTGTTCGATGGAATCAATACTGGACATATGATCCATCGCCATGTTCGCAATGAATTAGATAAAAAATTGTGAGTTTGGAAAAATTATCAGTTGCTCTCAGAAAACAGTTTGAATTTTATTGAAAGAAAAAATGAAATCCAGACACAGCCATCTGGTTGAAGGAATTTTTCAAACCATTACTTAAAAAATTCATCTGGCAAGATAATGGTGGTACCCCGAGAGTTGAGCGCTCAACCTGTCTACGTCTCTATATTATAGGTATGAATAATGTTAATTTTAGAACGATTTTTTTGAAAACATGAGTTATAAACTTGTGCTGGGTCTTGTTGCCATCCCGTATAAATCACAAAAACACCATACTTTTCGAAGACACGCAGTATTCAATACCCTTAATTCACTGCTGTCAAAGAGTTTGTCAAAGTAATGAAATCCAAATTTCAAGATATACATGCATGTGCTCTGCAGGCAAAAAGCGACTACTCAAGGCTATATCCTTTGCCACCCTATGCTTCACGATGCGCAAGATTTTTACGATGCATCAGAAAAATATCTGTTATGAATCCAAATAACATAAAGAGCAGAAACTTTTTCCGAAATAGATCAACTATGCTAGCAGAACAGAGGAGACATGCGAAAAGTCCTTATACGTTTGTAATACATCCTTTCAGCAAACTGAACAGCATTTTAGAAGTGGTATTCTTCATTGCATGGTTTTGGCAGTTTTTTTATATACCAATATTGAATGGCTTTGACTTTCAATGGTATGTCTCGTTCCAGGTTTTGGAGTTTATCGCAGTATTGATGCAATTAATTGTATTCATATCTTTTTTCTTAGTGGGATACGTGGACGATAAGAAAAAAGAAATCATAATTCAACCGAAAAAGATTGTATTTCATTATTTGCGAACGTTTTTCATTCCTGACGTGTTTGTGATTTTTTATGACAATATGACGACATTTCTCTTCGAACCCGGGGATCTATTTACCAAATACTATAATTTCAATTTTTATACAACATTAGTTTTAACTATTTCGTATTTTGTCAGATTCAAGTATTTTCTGGGCGTTCTCAAAGTGATCACCGGAATGTTACATTGTAGCAGAACTTCACACACCATATTTTTCCATCTTCTTGTATTATCTATAATTTTACATGTATTCTCATGCGCGATGTTTTCTGTTCCGAAACTGATTTATGGAAACGATTTTCCCGAAGGATCGTGGTTGGCCCAGGCGAACATTCACGATCTGAATCAGGTTAAGTTTAGAAAACTGTACACGGAATCTTCGCTGTTGACATTTTGTTTCTTTTTTGGTGCTACGCATGATAAATATACAATAGAAAACACCAACGAGGAGATTCTTTTAACAATTATTACCATAGTTGGTAGATTATACACCCTTTATATGATTGCTGACTTACTGAAACTATTTGGACTGGTTGGTGTATCAGAAAGTAAATATGAACAATTTTTGGGTCAATTGGAAGAATATATAAGCTCCAAGAACTTACCAGATGAATTACGAGTAAGACTGTTGAAGTATTATGAATATAAGCTGCAGAAGCATTACTTCAATGACAATCAAATTATTGCCACGTTGTCAGAACATTTGAGAACAGAAATGTTTTTATATAGCGCCAAAAAACTGATTGAGAAGGAGAAAATATTGAAGAATGTTCCAAAAAATAACCTTGGAGTAATGTTTGCTCACATGAAATCGGAAACATTCCTGCCGACGGATGTTATAACTAGAGCAGGCGCAAAAGTTGATAATGTGTTTTTCATATTATCGGGAACAATTGCTGTCATCAATTCTGATGACATCGAAATAATGCATTTGGAAGAAGGAGACGAATTCGGATTTTGGGTTTCGGCTGAAGGAAATATAATGTATACCCATGTAGCTGTGGAAATCTCTGAACTCTTTTACTTACCGAAGAAAGTGTTCTTACAGTTCCTACAGGAGTATCCAGACGTTGCCAAACATGCTGATAATGTGGTGAAGAAAAAAATTGGAAGATTCAATGCAATCGAGGCCTCTTTGGAAAGGGGTGGAGAAGACGTTATTTCTGAGTTGAAGACTGGAAAGCTCCTGGAGAAGCAGAATATGCGAAGTATTGATTTTGACGACGGGTTTTGATAATGGAAAAATTTTTATTATTTTGAATGATGTTTTAGGCTCTTGCTCTCATTAATCCTCAATAAATTTTATAATAATTTCATTATATACGGGCTTACTCATTAGTTCTTTGTATGCGTTGCTTTCAAAACGCTGGTAGTGGAAAATATTTCTTGTAATGTTTTTTTCGAAACACATTCCTCAACACTTGAATAACAGACGTTATTTCCAGAAATATGCTATTCCAAATTGAATAGTGTCATGAGTACTTTGATACATTTTTTTGTGTGTGGGAAAGTATCTTGAAAATTCTTACGAAATCATTGTATTTTTATCATGAGAGCCCACCTCGCCATGATACCAATGACATATTTGATGAATATATAGGGTGTTTTCAAATTTAAAATATGTTTTTCCCCAAATATTATAGAACAAAGTTTACCGATGAAACTACTCTTCTCATGGTTCTGATACATATTACTATAATTGCAAAAACAAGAAATAACTAATAAAAAACCTTTTTGAAGACAAGCTTCCATTTAAGCATGTAATAAAACATGAAAAATTAGTTTAAGTCATCGCTGACAATGATTTAATTATTTTTCATTGAATTATTTGGTTGCAAGAAGCTTGCCCCGCAAAGTGTTTATAAAAGTGGGTACTAATTAATTTGATTGGGCAGTGATTGGTTGGTAAGTAGTAGTCGGGTACATGTGTGGACTTACTTCTTGTAGAGGCCTTGTATAATGGAAATATAAGTTGGGTTCAGCGTTTTTCACATATTATAACTCAAGGGTTTTCACATATTAATTTTCAAACATGAAAACATATGGATCTTTAGGGTTTCTATTGAACGAAAAGTAAATTACTTCGGAATAGGATATTTTTGGTACTTCTCGGATGACCCCGCTATGGTGGAATATTGTGTTTGTATCATAATAGTATTGCTCTCCAAACTGTTAATATATCTCAGCCAAATCCCAAAATTGAACTATGAGAAATTTCAATTCTGATAAGTGGAGTGAACAACTTCGAATTTTTTCGGTACGTTTGTGATAACCCCGGTAAACTTGATACTGTTTTGGATCATAACAATGTTTCATTCCCAAAGGAACAACATATTTAAGCCAAATCACGAGAATACACCAGAAATCTTTCCAGTTTGTGATAAATTATCTTCATTTTCTGTTTTTATAACTACTTTTGAAATCACCCTGTTTCTCCGAAACTAATCATATGATTTAATTTTGGTCCCTGTGAAGTGTTATCGACAGATCGTGATCTACAACATATCAGAGTTTCATTGAATTCCGCAAATAAACGAAAATTCCACGTATTCCGTGCGGGTTTCTTCCGAATCAATCAGACCCAAAGAAGTTGCCCTATATCAACCAGAAGAAGCTGATGAACTTCAAATGGCCAAATGGATTTTTTGGAAGCATAGCTAAGAACACTCTCGATCAAGTCAACTTTCAAACAACGAAAACTAAATCAAAATTGGTTCATCACTTTGGAAGCTGTTAATTCCAGCAACTTGACTGCTGAATGTCTTCCAGAGAGTCTTTGGGGCTGGTTCAGTTCCTTTTATGGAGAGAATTCGCTAACTAAAAATGAGTGACGTTTTTATATCTATTCTTCATTCAATGTCCACTTGACAAAATCCTTTTCAATATACAAGGTGAATGTCAATGAATGCGTTAGGCTAATTATCGATGGAGAATATTATTTTTCGTCCTTATTCGATTTCCTCACATCGAAGGCGCATAACTTCGATACAGACCTTCAGAACACACCATTTTTGGTTCTGATGTCAGCAACACGTATTCGGCCATCTCTTTCTGGAAAAATTGCTGTGACTAGTCCCTTTAGCCAAACGTTCCTAGGAACTTGTTCATCTACATCTCCCATTCTCAATGGCTCATTCTCAATGTGCCATTTTGATCTCGTGTGTAAAAATGGTAAATATTCCCTTATCCACCTTCTCCAACATTCATTGCTGAAATCCTGGGAAATTCTCCAAAGTTTTCCCGAATGCTCAGAATCAGATGTGAAACTTTGCGAAAAAGTCTGTTCTCTGTTAGGCTGGAGACCCAATAAAAATGATTCGGAGTTAAAGCCTCCTCGTCTTCGAAATCTAAAGACACATCGGTTGAAGGTTTACATCGACCATGTATTCAACTTCTAAGAGTAATGTGTGTAAAACTTCTTCTGCTGGTGCTTGTTCTTTCAAAACCGCTTCCAGAGTCACTCTCACAGATCTTATTATCTTTTCCCAGATGCCGCCCATGTGTGATGCTCCTGGAGGATTCCATTTCCAAGTAACTTCATTGAGAGACAATTTTCTCACAAATTCATCCTGGTTGAACTTGACTAAACCAAGCTTCTTTCAATTCTCGATCTGCTCCTCTTGAATTGGATGCATTATCACTGAAAATTTCACTTGAGCAACCTCTTCTGGCACTCATTCTCTGAATTGCCAGAGTCTGTCGTTAGGGAATTGGCGATTTCCAAATGTACCGCACGAACTCTCAGGTATGTGGAAATCACCCCGTAACGTTTTTCCCTTCTTCTTTTTATTTTGACTTGATGAGCTCCAAAATAATCTATTCCACAGAAAGTGAATGGTTGGAAATATGGCATAGTTCTGGCATTGGGTAAATTTCCCATCACAGGTACTTTGGAAGAAGATCTTGCATTTTTACAACTTTGACAATCACGCCAAACTTTTTTCACTAGGTTCCTCAGCCCAACAATCCAATAAAATTGTCGCAATTCATTGATGACAGTCAAAATTCCTTGATGATTGAATTTTAGGTGATATTGTTGGGAGAGGAGATATGTATACCTGTGTTTGCAGTCTGAAATGATAGGATTATTCTGGAAATTGGGAATGCCTACACTAATTCTGCTTCTCACTATCTGTTCCTTCAATGGACTGTATAAATAATAATATTTGGTAAATTCTCAATGTCTATCTTCACATTTCTCCTATTTCGTCTCATTTTCCCACTCCCACAAGTGACTATATCAGTCTGTGTGATACCTCACGCGCAAAATAAGGTCGAAAGAGTTGAATCATGCAAATGAAAAATTCCCATTTGGAATATACAATATACATATAAAATCCCTTGGCAAAATTAATTATAATTATAATAACAAAAAAAACAAATACGTCAAGACGCAACACTCTCAATATCTCTCCTCCATCTGAATATGTGCTTAAATTTTTTAGTTTACTTCCTTCAAGATCATCATTTCGTCCTATTCTATTGAGTTCCTCTGGAAAACAATGGTTTCGGACTTCTTTCCACCACAATTTCTCAGCTTCTCTCAGTTCATCTGCAGAAACCTCAATACAAACATCTCTCTTCCGACTTCTCCTGATGAATTTCAAAACTTTTGCTGTACACCTAACGAGTTTACACCAGAGAGAAATTCTCATGACATCAGGCAATGGCAAATTGTTTTTGACTGATATCAGACTAATGAATTCTTTCTTCATTTCTCGGGTGTCTGCGTCATAAACTCCATCATCTCGTGGCCAAGATTCTGGGGGCTGTTTCATAAAATATGGACCCTCAAACCAGTCGTTTCCATATTTGGATATAGTCACCCTTGTGGCTCTGTCGGCTGAATTGGGTTCAGAAGGAATCCATCTCCAGTCATGACTGTTTGAATGTTTCAAAATGTTTTGTATTTTATTGGAAACAAATTGCTTAAGTTTATTCGTATCTGTCTTCACCCATGAAAGTACTATCTTTGAATCTGATCAAAAAGTTGTTTTTTCGATTGAAATTTCCAGGAATTTTTTGTTAGAGTGTGCTAATTTACTTCCCATGAGAGCAGCTTCCAACTCAAGTCTTGATATAGTCATCAATGGTTTCAGTGGCGCCACCTTACATTTGGAAGATACGAAAGAAATGTGAACTTCCTTGTCAAGCTCAATTCTCAAATATACCACAGTTGCATAAGCTTTTGTGCTCGTGTCAGAGAAAACGTGTAATTGAATCGATTTGGCATCCGGAATATTTGGAGAATAACATCTTGGTATCCTTATCTCTGGAATAGACTTTATTTCTCGTAACCAAATTTTCCATTTTTTTAATGTAATTTCGGGAATTTTTTAATCCCATTCAATTTTTTGCATCCATAAGTCTTGTTATATCATATGTCCCTTGATTATGGGATGCTTGATGAAACCCAGCAGATCGAATATGGTCATAATCAATCGAAGCACTTGTCTTTTCGTAAAAATTTGAACAGAATCCAAAATTCCATATGATCCGTTGTTGACGTTCAACTTAAATGTGAATTCATCGCTTTCTGCATATCATTGAACACCCAGTATACGTTCAATAGGTAACTGTGTGTCACTATTGAAATTCTTGAGTTTCTGGAGTCGTAAGTGTTCGGGTAATATCTGCATAATTTTTTTTGAATTTGAGAGCCAATTACATATTTCAAATCCTCCCTTTTTGTGTACCTGTATAACATCATTCATCAGTTCTAAAGCTTCCTCTTCGTTATCGCAGCTATCGAAATAGTCATCCACATAATGTTCAGAGGTAATAGCACTGCATGCTTTTGGATATTGTTCCATGTGATCTATCGCATTTATGTTCTTTACATACTGTGCCAAACAGGGGGAACATGTTGCACCAAATATCATTACATTCATTTTGAATATATCGGGTTCACAATCTCTATCGAATCCTCTCCATGAGATGCGTTAAGCTGATAACGACTTGGTGAAACATTTCACGAATATCTCCACAAGAGGCTATCTTTCTCTGTCGAAATGTCCATAATATTCCCAAAATTGAAGAAAGAAGATCTGGTCCTGGATACAACATGTCATTTAAACTGAATCCGTGTGACTTTGCTGCAGCATCCAGAACTAGACGTATTTTGTCTGTTTTATTACCATTTCCCACTGCGAAGTGCGGCACATACCAAACTGTTTTTGTTTCAAAAGTGATCTCTTCTTCGGGTAGTTTTCTCAGGTACCCTTTTGTTAGGTATTCTTCAATTTTCTGACAATATGTTCGTCCAAATTCTATGTCTTCATCTATCTCCCTTTCCTGGCATCGCAAACGGTTGTATGCTTTCTCCTTGCTCCGGAAACGACAACTTCTCATTTTTCCATAGAAGCCCCGTCTCGTAGCGATCTTCGGTTCGTCGTGTCATTTTCTCCATCCGATCAAAACATATTTGGTCACAAATAGAAATGTTGATATCTGTCAAAAATAGTCCACTCTCATCTAGTTTGAATGATTCTTCAACAATGTCATGTAGTAGATCGTTTCCTGTATCAATTTCACAAATATAAAAATGATATGCTGGTTGGATTCTTCCTCCAATTATTTGTCCAATAATCACCCAACTCAATTTGGTCAATGTGGCTCTGGGTCCATATCTTTTAGGTTCTATATATTTCCTTGGTCCTCAAGTCGTAATTGTCTGAACCTATCAGTGATTTCGGTTGTATATCTTTGAAGGACTTCACAGGAATATTTTGAAGATTGGGGCAAATTTGAATGATATTCTTCATATTAAGAGATTGTCTCGGTAGATTTTCAACAGTGCGTACACTATCTACTGAGAATATTCTTGAACCACTGAAATCTCCTCTAATTGTCAAATCAATAAGTCGTGAATACTCGTCTTTGTAAATCTGATTGTTTGTCCACTGCATTGTCAGAGGGGTGATTTCACCTCCGCTCCAATTTCATCAGCAACCTTTCCATCAAGCAGTGTAACCATCGACCCCTCGTCTAATAAGGCATACATTGAAGCTTTTTCTTCCGAACCTTCTATGATAACAGGTACAGTTCACGATAAGATATCATCAGAACTGAATCTGTGAATGTGAACGGATTCTTGTTGAGGTTTTTTCAGTCACTGTTCGTTGTACCGGAAGAGTATAATCTCTAGTTCTGAAATTTGTATTGTGAAGTAAATTATGGTGTTTCAACATGCAACCATTTACTGAGCATACTTTCTTCATGGAACAATCATTCATGCGGTGCTTTGGTTTGAGACATGATATACACAATTTGTTTTGAGTGACGATTTTCCATCTGTCATCCACTGTCATGTTCCCGAAGGAGGGACAATCTTCCAAATGATGTTTCGTTTCGGAACACACCACACATTTCCAGGATTTTGATAATCCTTTTTTGTCATCAGATGTCTAAACTGTTTCAGATTTTCTTGACTGAAATCGGTCCGGTTTCACTGTTGGATTATAAAGAAGACTAGCTGCTCTTCCGATATCTATCAACGAGGCTGAAAACTCCAAAAGGGTCACTTGAGGAAGTTTGAGCCTGCATTGACCATTGCTGTTCCAAATTCACCGTAAGATTAGATACAAACTAGAAATCGTTAACAAGGTGTTTCACAGCAGCAACTGAGTTATTCAGAGATGTGGAGTATTTCACAACTGTCTCAGGTTCATTGTCTCAAAGAGTGGGTGTAGATCGAACCTGATTGATAAGATATTTGATAATTAACTCAGGTCTATAGATGCGTGAGTGTCTCCAAAATTTCTGCAACATTTTTATGCGATATCAATAACATTCTCACCCATTCTCTTGTCGCACCTTTCGAGCATTTTCTTAGTCTGAGAAGATTTTCACTATCCGAATAACCACACATTTGTGTCGTTTCCTGAAATTCGTTGATGAATACAAGCCATTCGGAAGGATTTCTATCGAAGGAAGGTAAATTTCTATCGAATAAAGAATAGTTAAGAAAACGTCACTCATTTTTAGTTTGCGAATTTTCTCCATAAAAGGAATTGAACCAGCCCCAAAGACTCTCTGGAAGACATCCAGAAGTCAAGTTGCTGAAATTAACATTGGTCCTTCGATCCTGAATAAAAAAAAGTGTGAAAATTTGAGACAACAAAAAAATTAGTGACGTTTTTTGAACTATTTTTTATTCAATGTCCACTTGACAAAATCATTTTTAATATACAAGGTGAATTCGAATGAATGCATTGGGCAAAATATCAACAATATAATAGAAGCTACGATACCACAGACAGACACATATGTACACAGGTACACACGTTCAACTTATAACACTCCTATGTTTGCGTCGGGGGTTGAAAATGAATCTGGTTGAAGATTATAGTGATTTATTTTTGCTGAAAATACAGCTTGAAGCTTGTACCGTTTTCAAAACGTCAAACTGAAGTGAGGTTTTCCGATCAATATGACTTTGCACTCCTGTCATATTTCTGATTTCAAGCCGCTAATATTCAAAATTGGAATATGACCGATAAATTTCCAGATAGGAAAATATTATTCATTTATCGAAAAATTCAGTGTTGTGGTGTTGAATGAAATCAATTCTGGTCATATCATCTATCGCCATGTTCGCAATGAATTAGATAAAAGATTGTGTTTGAGAAAATCATCAGTTGCTCATAAAAACAGTTTGATTTTCATGGGTTCATATTGAATGAAAAAATAAAATCCGGACACAGCCATCTAGTTGAATGGAATTTTTGAGTCATTGAAAAAAAATGAGCTGGCAAGATGTTGATGGTAACCCGAAAGTTGAGCGCTCAATCTGTCTACGTCACTATATCGAAAACTATATTATAGGTATGAATAATGTGAATTACAGAACGATTTTTTTGAAAACATGAATTATAAGCTTGGGCTGGGTCTCGTTGCCATTCCGTATAAATCACAGAAACACCATACTTTTCGAGGTCACGCAGTATTTTCAATCCAATTCATTCACTGCTGTCAAAGAGTTTGTCAAAGTTATGAAATCAACATTTCAAGATATACATGCATGTGCTCTGCAGGCAAAAAGCGACTACTCAAGGCTATATCCTTTGCCACCCTACGCTTCACGATGCGAAAGATGTTTACGATACATCAGAAAAATATCTGTTATGAATCCAAATAACATAAAGAGCAGAAACTTTTTCCGAAATAGATCAACTATGCTAGCAGAACAAAGGAGACATGCGAAAAGTCCTCATACGTTCGTAATACATCCTTTCAGCAAACTGAACAGCATTTTAGAAGTGGTATTCTTCATTGCATGGTTTTGGCAGTTTTTTTATGTACCAATATTGAATGGCTTTGACTTTCAATGGGATATCATATTCCAGGTTTTGGAGATAATCGCAGTAACAATGCAATTGATTGTGTTCATATCTTTTTTCTTAGTGGGATACGTGGATGCTAAGAAAAAGGAAATCATAATCCATCCGAAGAAGATAGTATTTCATTATTTGCGAACGTTTTTCATTTTTGACGTGCTTGTGATTTTTTATGACAATATTACGACATTTCTTTTCGAACCCGGGGATCTATTTACCAAATATTATGATATGAATTTTTATACAACATTAGTTTTAACTATTTCGTATTTTGTCAGATTTAAGTATTTTCTGGGCGTTCTCAAAGTGATCACCGAAATGTTACATTGTAGCAGAACTTCACACACCATATTTTTCCATCTTGTTGTATTATCTATAATTTTACATGTATTCTCATGCGCGATGTTTTCTGTTCCAAAACTGATTTATGGCAATGATTTTCCCGAAGGATCATGGTTGGCCCAGGCAAACATTTACGAACTGAATCAAGTTGAGTTTAGGAAACTGTACGCAGAATCTTTGCTGTTGACATTTTGTTTCTTTTTTGGGGCTACGCATGATAAGTATACAATTGAATACACCAACGAGAAGATTGTTTTGACAATTATTACTATAGTTGGCAGATTATACACCCTATATATGATTGCTGACTTACTAAAATTATTTGGGCTAGTTGGTGTATCAGAAAGTAAATATGAACAATGTTTGGGTCAATTGGAAGAATATATGAGCTCCAAGAACTTACCAGATGAATTAAGAGTGAGACTGTTGAAGTATTATGAATATAAGCTGCAGAAGCATTACTTCAATGAGAATCAAATTATTGCTACGTTTTCAGAACATTTGAAAACAGAAATGTTTTTATATAGCGCCAAAAAACTGATTGAGAAGGAGAAAATATTGAAGAATGTTCCGAAGAATAATCTTGGAGTAATGTTTGCCTACATGAAATCGGAAACATTCCTGCCGACGGATGTTATAACTAGAGCAGGCGCAAAAGTTGATAATGTGTTTTTCATATTATCGGGAACAGTTGCTGTTATCAATTCTGATGACATCGAGATAATGCATTTGGAAGAAGGGGACGAATTCGGATTTTGGGTTTCGGCTGAAGGAAATATCATGTATACCCATGTAGCTGTGGAAATCACTGAACTTTTTTACTTACCGAAGAAAGTGTTCTTACAGTTCCTACAGGAGTATCCAGACGTTGCCAAACATGCTGATAATATGGTGAAGAAAAAAATTGGAAGATTCAATGCAATCGAGGCCTCTTTGGAAAGGGGTGGAGAAGACGTTATTTCTGAGTTGAGGACTGGAAGGCTCCTGGAGAAGCAGAATATGCGAAGTATTGATTTTGACAACGGGTTATGATTCATTTTATTGATAATGGAATCATTTTTATTATTTTGAATGATGTTTTAGGCTTTTCCTCTCATTTATTCTCAATAAATTTAATAATAATTTTATTATATACGGTCTTACCCATTAGTTCTATGTATGCGTTGCTTTCAAAACGCTGGTAGTGGAAAACATTTCTTTTGATATTTTTTTTCGAAACACATTTCCCAACACTCGAATAATAGACGTAATTTTCAGAAATATTTCATTGCAAATTGAATAGTTTCGTGAGTACTTTGGTACATTTTTGTGGGTGTGGGAAAGTATCTTGAAAATTCTTACGAAATTGTTGTAATTCTATCATGAGAGCCCACCTCGCCATTATACCAATGAAACATTAGATTAATATATAGGGTGTTTTCAAATTTAAAATATGTTTTTCCCAAATATTATAAAACAAAGCTTACCGATGAAACAACTCTTGTCATGGTTCTAATATACAGGGTGGCCCATTAGTGTGAGGAAGTACAGTATCTCGCCTATACTGAGGAGTATGATAAAATGTTTCGGGTAAAAGTTAAATGGTTTACTTTGTTGCTTCTGTAAAATTTTTTGCCGTTGAACTGAGCAAAATGTTTTACATAAGGAGGTATTTCCTTTTTTCGAAAATTTTGCGGCGTTGTCAAGTTATTGCTGAAAGTAAGAAAATCTTCGGAAAAACAGACCACCACAAATGCCATCATAAAAAAATGTATGGATAAAATTTAAGCAGAATTATTTAAGACATGCAACACCAAGAGTGGGATGAAATATCGGTATGGACTGAAAATTACATTTCTCAAACAGGACATTTTATACAGAGGCATTAACTTGACAAACTTCGAATATCAAAAACTTGATTTTTTTAAATGAAACACCCAGTATGTTATGTCACCATTTTGAAGAACTACTTTATTCCTACAATTTTTGTTGATATGACTTGGCCCCTAAAATTGACAGATTTTGTGAAATTTGCAATTCAATTTTCAATTTGTCAAAAATTATATTTCTATTTACGTAAGGCAAGCTAGGATTCTGACACTCAGTTACTGTTACTGGAATTTAACATAATTGCAATGTCAAACTTAAAACTGAAAATCGGTTGGGAAAAGTCTGGAAAACATGTTTTTGTTGAAGTATTTAGGACCAGGTAGCCGTGTTGTTAGAAGCATCGCTTTCCAATCATTATATCTGCCAGTCGTGTGGGTTCAAAGCCTAGCGAATGCAGAATCTTTTTTCTGAGAGAAAGTGCTAGGAATCGCACGTTGAAACGTAAGACTCCGTTAATCCTTGGCTCGCACAAGTTCCGACTTCTGAGGGCTGCCCGTTCATAAGGGGGGGACAGCTGGTAAACGGCAAAAACTTTTTTAAAATTTTTTTATTTATGAGAGTATATAATTGAAGCGATAAGAAAAAAAAATATTAGAAATTTATAACAACTGCTCAAAGTGACCACCGGCTACTTCCAAACAATAATGTATTTGGTTTTGAAATTCTTCATTAACTCGCCTCAGCATGCTGACTGGAATATTTTGGAATACGTCCTCAATTCTATTTTTCATATCCTCCTTTATAGATGGGGGTGTTCTATAAATTCGATCTTTAACGTAGCCACACATAAAAAAATCCATTTTTGTCAAATCTGGTGAGCGAGGTGGCCACTTGAAAGGACCTCCTCTACCTATCCATCTTCTGGGAAATGCAGTGTCTAAATAATGATTAACAGGAACAGTGTGGTGAACAGGTGCTCCGCCGTGTAAATACCAAATTCTTCGTTTGATTCGAATGGGTAAATGATTACTTAATTGTGGTAACTGGTTTTCCAAAAAATCGAGGTAAATCAAGCCATTAACTCTTCCCTCAAAGAAATATGGCCCAACAATGAAATTTTCAATTATGCCACCCCATACATTTAGGGACCACTTTGTCTGACTGGTGGTTTGAAAGAAATGGGGGTTATCTGTTGAATAATAATAGAAATTATGTCTGTTTACAAACCCATTTTCATGAAATGTTGCTTCATCGGAAAATGAAACACAATTAAAAAAATATCTGTCTTGTAGCAACTGTTGCTGAGCCCATTCACAAAATGTTACTCTTTTCTCAAAATCATCATCTGAAAACTCTTGATGTAACTGAAAACGGTACGGATAAAACTTATTCTTTTTCAAAATTCTTTGTATGACAGTCCGGCTTATGTCAGTTTGTTTGGATATTTCTCTATGCGAGATATGAGGATCTTCTGTAACTTTCAAGAGGACAGTCATTTCAGTTTCTTCAGTTAATGCAGTTTTGATTCTTTCTATTTTTTCATATGCGACATTTCCTGTTCGAGTGAATCGAAGAAGCAACTTTTCAAACGCCTGTCGCCTGTCTGGATATCGTTCATTATAAATTCTGGTCGCTAATAAACAGTTTTTATCACTTGCCCCCAGTACAATAATCATATCGGTCAATTCTTCGGTGGAGAAATTCATTTCAAATGCTTCTCATTATAAAGCGATAGATACAAAATTGTATGACAGTATTTTTTGCCAAAACTTATCGATCATTGAATGTCAAATTCATAACCCACTTTCATAACAGTTTCATTGCGCATGGCGCACACCAGAACCACCACTTGCCTTACTGAGAAGTGCATGACGCATTTATTTGCGCACCATGAACCAGTTTACAAGCAACCGGTTAGTATTATTTTTCCACTGTAGATATTGTCTGTGGTTAAGTTAGCGTTTTGTACGGAGCATAACCTATGGAAAACTGTTAGTTCTTGAATTTTGTAAATATTAAAGTGATAAACACGCAGTTTTAGTCGAAATAAAATGAAATTGCAAATTTCACAAAATCTGTCAATTTTAGGGGCCAAGTCATATCAACAAAAATTGTAGGATTGAAGTAGTTCTTCAAAATGGTGACATAACATACTGGGTGTTTCATTTAAAAAAATCAAGTTTTTGATATTCGAAGTCTGTCAAGTTAATGCCTCTGAATAAAATGTCCTGTTTGAGAAATGTAATTTTCAGCCCATACCGACATTTCCTCTCACTCTTGGTGTTGCATGTCTCAAATAATTCAGCTTAAATTTTATCCATAATTTTTTTATGATGGCATTCGTGGTGGTCTGTTTTTCCGGAGATTTTCTTACTTTCAGCAATAACTTGACAACGCCGCAAAGTTTTTGAAAAAAAGGAATACCTCCCTATGTAAAACATTTTGCTCAGTTCAACAGCGGAAAAATTTACAGGGGGGTCTATTTAAAAAAATGATTATTTGTATTGCCCCGCTTCGGATGAACATTCTGTATATTCCACAATATTTTTAAAATAAGCAACAAAGTGAACCATTTAACTTTTGTCTGAAACATTTTATCATACTCCTCATTATAGGCGAGATACTGTACTTCCTCACACTAATGGGCCACCCTGTATATATATTACTATAATTGCAAAAACATGGTATAACTAATAAAAAACATTTTTAAAGACAAGCGTCTATTTAAGCGTGTACTAAAACGTATAAAATGAGTTTCAGTCTGCGCTGACAAAAATTTAATAATTTTTTATTGAATTATTTGGTTTCAATAAGCTTGTCGCGCGAAGTGTTCATAAGAGTACCAATTAATTTGATTGGGCAGTGATTGGTTGGTAAGTAAGAACTCGTCAGAGTATTTAATTTTTACAGAGTATTCATGAGAGTAGATACCAAATAATTTTATTGGACAATGATTGAATGGTTAGTACCAACTTGTCGGAGAAATAATTTTATTACAATTCGCGTGACAAGCTCCTTGAATCCAAAGAAATCAACAAAAAAATAATTAAATCATCATCAGCGACGACTTGAACCCATCTCATACGTTTTAGGTCACGGCTTACATGAAAGCTTGTCTATAAAAAGGTTTTTCATTAGTTATTTCATTCTTTGTCATTTAGTTAATTCGCCTTAATGTGTTCATTTCTGATAGAGCGTCGTCATTACAAGGTCTCTTTTCTTTGAGTTTTGAGCTGGGAGAAATCATGATCTGTGACCCTAAAACCTCCCACACATAAATTTTGAATAGAATCTGACCATAATTACAAAACTCGTCCACCATCTTGATTTTATAGATTTTGACCAAAAAAAAAATAATCTCCGAACCTGAAAACCTCCCACATACCAATTTTGAACGGAATATGACGATAATCAGAAAACTCGTCCTCCATCTTGGAGAAGCCATCTTGAATTTATAAATTTGGACAAAAAAATCAAAATCTCTGACCACGAAAACTGCCGTATACCAATTTTGAATCGAATTGGACCATAATCACAAAACTCGTCCTCCATCTTGAATTCATGAATTTTAACAGAAATTAAATAATCTCCGACCCCGAAAACTCTCACATACCAATTTTGAATCGAATCGGACCATAATCACAAAACTCGCACGCCATCAAAGAGCCGCCATTTTGTTTCTTTTCTCCTATGCAATTTCACCGGAATTATGAACACTTGCCAAATTTCAAATTAATCGGACGACTAGAAGTCGGTCAAAATTCACTTGCAAGATTTGACCCAAACTAACTAACGAACTAACTAACAAGTGAAACTAAATGAAAGATGGTAAAAAAGGATTTGTCCACGAAAAATTTGTTCCTCATACAGTATGAGGTTTTTTCACTGACAAACGAGCGTATTGTGAAAATAAATTACATAATTTGTTCCGTGAAATTGTGATTCTTGCGGAAAGATCTTGAGGTTGTAACGTATCTTTTGATAATGGTATGGAAATAATGATGATAACAAAAAAATTATAATAATAATAATAGTAGTTGAACTAAGATCTCCAAAAGAATTAAAGAAAGATAAAAAATTTATCATATTTCATGTACAAGAAAGTTTTTCATTCTGTTTGTTGATTGAGTAAGTGTTCGCGGTTCGCCCGTTCAAATTGGTTTTCAATATCATGCATAAATAATTCACTCAACGCATTGAGTGTTGCAGGTTCGAGATATCCAAAACATTTTTTATATTTCGTAGTAACATACCTAGGTAGTTCAATTTACAGTCTAAGTTACCCAAATTAACTGTGTAAACTGTGGACCTTTGTGTGAATAGTTCAAAATGTTAACTAGGCAGTGTTATATAAAAAAGACCCTCGAATCATTGCGAATGAACTTTAAATTTTCAATATTTTCAACATGTTATAATATGGTGTTATGGGGTCCCTTCTTTTTACATCTAGGTTACGTTCCTGAGTCCGACCCTGTTCCCGAACAATTAGACAAATGCATATTAAATAAAATTGACAAAACTAATTATATTATATTCACAAAATTGTTCACCGAGGAATCACATCAACTCTAGAGTCACTTAAAAGAAATTAGTTTTGGCCTAATATGGATAGAGATGAACAAATTATATAAACAATTATAATATTTGCCAAAAATCTAAATATGAACGACAACCCAATTAATTTGAGTTTCAACTCATTTCTATAGGCACCAAGCCTTTTGAAAGAATTCACATAGATGCTTTTTCTATTTCGAAAGGAAAATTCACAATTGTTGATACACTTTCAAAATTTGACCAAGCATACCCTATACAAGAAATAAACGGAATCAACATACTTGATGGACTTCGAACTTTTATTTCCCACTATGGAATTCCACACGCAATAGTATGTGATGGAGGATCTGAATTTGATAATCAGAACTCTCAAGATTTTGGAAAATAACATCAAATAAATTCTCATTTTACCACACCCAAAAATCCAAATTCGAATAGTTACATTGAGGGGTTTCACTCAACCATAATTGAATATGTAAGAACCCAGACAAGACAAAATCCAACCCAATCATCAGGGAATTTAATGAAATAATCAATATTACATTATAATAACTGTATTCATTCTTCTACTGGATACACATAATTCGAATTAATTTCCGGGCATCTCTCTTCAAAAGATCCATTTGACATATCTGAAAAAAGACATGATATCAAAGTATGTTCAAATCATAAAAAACAATGAATATAAAGTTTGAACAAATCAATGAAGAAATAAATAATAAAAAACTGGAGCAGTTGAGAAAATCAATAAAAACCGACAAGAACCCTCCATTTCAACAACAGATTATACAGTTCATCACAAGGAACAAACTCTCCACAAATTTGCTCCCCGTTTCGCTAACATTCAAATGGTAGCTCAAACACATAATAAAATTAAGACAAAAACTCCGATATATTTCAAACATAATAAAATAAAAGTAAAAAATATGAATTTAATTTTTTGTCAATGAATCCAATAAATGGGTCCATTAACATGTTAAACAATGCTAGAGTGCCTATAGTTATGAATAATAACAGGGGTTCAATGTAACACCAGTTACACGAAATCATCTGATCCTCGGCGTTTTCTCATGAAATGAGTTTGTTTTCCTTTTCCTTTGTTTACCATCAAATATACATGTCATAAATCTGTCTTTGATATGTACTAACTCATATGGGAAATGAAGACCTATTTTCGTTAAATCAACTGATATAATCTCTAGTAAGCATCCTTCTCTAAGTTATATGAATATAACTGAATTAGTGGACATTAGAAATAAACAACAATTTCAAATTGAGTTTCTTAGCAATTAACTCAACCAGATTCACTGAAGCATCAAGCACAAACATTCTTGTTACAAATTGACCATTTATTTCAAATAAAACAACTACATGTCATCCAAAAACGAAGACAACCACGAAGATGGTGAAATAGAAAATTCAATGCTCCAGTTTTTGAATAAAAATGATCAAATAATTCGAGATGAACTAAATGAACAACTTTCTTTCTCAAAAGAAATGATGTCAAAAACAAATTAAGCTCTTCATCGCATTAAATTCAACGTATTAAGTTTTCAACTGATTGAATCATTTAAAAATCAAGTTAATGAAATCAATGATTCACATCTGTTAATAGATTCCTTCATAACTTTTCAAGTCAACTAGACCAAATTATTATTGCCATCACTTTTGCAAATATTATGAAGGTTCACCCTACTTTTCTCTCTCTGACAAATGTATATTCAATCATTAACAGAATGAATATTATTTATCCTCAAAATCAATTGACTAGGTTTGAAAATCAACATAGTTATCATCATTTCTGAGGGACACGAACAGTATTTACTACAGAGAAAAATATTTTTCTTATACATTCTCCAATATTGAAACCCATTTCTACCAAAACCTACTTTATTTATCCTATACCTATCAATGATAAAATAATGTTATTCCCAAATCCTTACCTGATTCTCAATGAGAGTAAAGAACTTCACCAGTATGAAGAAGAACCCTGTGGAAAGATCGATAACACATTCTACTGCAAGAATAACCTATAAAAAGGAAAAATTGCATTTTCAATATAATTATCAAAAATGAACCCGCCAACTGTTCAATGTATGATGTGCATTACGACAAAATATTGGCAAACCAATTGATACCCAAAACAATCTTGTTTTCTACTACAACCGACATCATAATCACTGAGAGTTGTACCTTGGAAAACCACCACGAGATCCAGCCTGGAAGCTATATCATTCCCATACCTGAAAATTATCATTTTATCATCAATGACGAAAAATTTTATCATAGACCAGCCGAATTATCACCAACAAAAATTATCCAATTGCCCTCTTTGAATTTTTCAACAACAGCAAACCTGATGTAGTCCTCTTCGACCGCGAGCAGAAAACGATATACGTTATAGAGTTTTCGGCTCCTGGCGAGACGGATATCGTACGAAAAGTGGATGAGAAACGGATGAAGTATCGAGATTTACTCTTCGAGCTCCGCAAACTCTATCCAGACCATTCTGTGAAGATAGTGGTTCTGATTATAGGGGCCCTTGGTGGAATGATGCCAACGCTACTCTCAAACCTAGAAATTATACCGGCATGCCGTAAATCGGCAAAATCTCTAGCCGGCCGCATGCAGAAGGCAGTCATTCTCGGATCGTTACGTCTGCTCAGGACACATGATTCTCGAACCCAATGATCCCTCACCTCACGGATGTGGGGAGAGGTCATTGATTTATGTAACCAGCGCGCCCTTTCGAATGGGTCGGAGCTTCGGAAGTTAGGGCCTGACTGGAAGTGTTTAAAACGAAAATAATAATAATAATAATAATAATAATAATAATAATAATAATAATAATAATAATAATAATAATACTAATAATAATAATAATAAGGTGCGGCGAATCGCAACTAAGTTGCGACGAGTCCATCACACATTAAATCAAGGAGTGCTGTTAACCATCAAACAACACTGTCTTGATAGGATACGAATGCTAGTGGCTGCCAAAAAGTCACTAGTACGGCGAGCGAGAGGAATCGCGGAAAACGAACAGTTCCGCGAGAAACCCTCTCGCTTATTCCAGAAACCGCCGCTTGTTGTGAAAACCCGCCGACCGCTGATCAGGTGGAAAACTTCTGGAAGGAGATTTACGAATATCCGCAGCCACTCAATATAGACACTCCAGCCCTGACGCAGTTTGGAGCCTTCTGTAGGAGGTTCCAGCAGCCTCATCCCGATGAACTGCGCCAACCGATAACCCCGGAAGAAGTTCGGAAAGCTCTACAGGGCTCGAAGAACTTTGCTGCTCCAGGCCCAGACATGTTGAGCAACCTGTGGTGGGAAAAAGTTTTCTAGTACCCACCACACTTAGCCAGAGTTTTTCAACTCGTGGCTTAGTGGAAACAGCAGAATTCCGGCTTGGTTTGTCGAGGGGCGAACCGTGCTAATCCCCAAAACGGAGATTTGTCTGATCCAAGATTACAGACCGATAACATGCTTGAACACGTGTTACAAATTATTTACGCGCATTTTGTACACGCGAATACTCCTCGCAGTTGACACGGTGTACGAACGGATATATGAGCAGAAAGGGTCAAAGAAAGGTGTTGCTGGCTGCAAGGAGAACCTGCTGATCGATAGATGTATCACGCAGGACTCCGTGCAGTATAAGCGCAACCTTTCGATGGCCTGGATCGATTACCGCAAGGCATTTGACTCAACATCGCATGAGTTGATCTTGCATTTGCTCAGATGCCTTGCGGTACCGATCAAATAGTGAGATGCATTGAACAGTTGATATTCCACTCTGGAGGACTCGCTTCACCATAACATCAGGTGGAGCCAAAGTCCAAACGGAGCAGGTTATCTTCAGGAGAGGTGTGTTCCAAGGGGATTCCCTCAGCCCCCTCCTTTTTTGCATCTCACTTATGCCATTATCCGTTGCACTCAGAAAAACTCGTGGTTACAACTGTGGCACCCCCGGAGACCGAAGGCATAAGGTCACCCATTTATTTTATATGGATGACCTGAAGCTTTATGCCTCGGGTGAGGGAGATCTGCAACAATCTCTGAGGGTGGTGCAAGAGTCACGCATGCTATCGGTATGGAATTCGGGATGGATAAATGTGCACTGGTTCATCTCAGAAGAGGACGATGCGAGGATTACGGAGAGGACGCGCAGCTGGTAGATGGAAGCATCCTCCGCCATCTGGATGCCGGAGAGGCGTATACCTACCTAGGAGTGCAACAACATTGCACCCGAGAGGAAGTGGCGGATTAAAACGCTCCAGGCGGCAAGTATCAGCAGAAACTCCGGCAGATCTGGTCATCAGAACTGTCGGGCATGAAAAAGTTTCTGCCACCAACATGCTTGCCGTTCCAATACTAATCTACTCCTTTGGGGTCATGAAGTGGACCCTGGAAGAGCTGCGTGCAATCGACGTAAAGACTCGCAAAATGATGCACCTACATCGTAGTTTGCATCCGAAATCGTCCGTTCCACGGTTGTACCTCCCCGAAAACAAAGGAGGCCGTGGACTTTTCTGAGTTTGGAGTGTCTACACAACAGGATGGTGCTGGATGGAGCCTGTAAAGTCATCAGGAGCTTGGATCCCCTTCTCTGCATGGTCAAAGACCATGAGATCGCAGGGAAAGGAGCGTTTCTTTTTAAGGCAGCAATCCGTGCAGCCGATGAACTCGGTCTTGTATTCGACACCGAGCGGATATCAAGACTCTGTCACCGAGTTGGAGCCCGCTCGACGGAGAGTCCACATAAAAAGCTGCAGAGAATACTGCACATCTGCAGCTCCACAGGATAAGCCGATGCATGGAATCTTCTACAAACACATTGAAGACCAGCGGCTTATCCGAAAGGCTGACTCTTGCATTCCTTAGGTCAGGTGGACTCAAGTCGGAGACTGAGGGATTCATCATGGCTTGCCAGGACGGTGTTTTCAACACCTCGTCTACCGAAGCCGCGTGATGGGTATAGAGGTCCCTGACACAAGATGCAGGGCCTGCCGTGGAGCGCCTGAGACCATCATGCACTTGCTGTCAGCATGTACAGTATATGCGGTCTCAGCCAATATCCATCGTCATAACGCGGCGTTACGAGTGCTGTATTATCATTTACGACACTCGTACGGTATTGATGGAACACCGGTGCTGCCCTACGCTCCGGGATATTGAGTCGTTGGGGAATAGAAGGCCAAATTTATTGGAACTACTCATTTCCCCCCCCAGGCAAATACAACCAACTTCGATGTAGCCCCTCTTCGACCGCGAGCAAAAAAACGATATACGCCCAAAAGTTTTCGGCTTCCGGGCGGAACAAAAATATCGTGCGGGGCGAAAACGGAGAAGTATCGAGATCTACTCTTCGAGCTCCGCAGACCTTACCCAGACCATTCAAAGATGTGGCCTGATTATAGGGCCCCTTGGTGGAATGATGCCTCCACCCTCAAACCTGGAAATTATACCGGCATGCCGTAAACCCGGCAGAATTCTAGCCCGGCCGCAGGAAGGAAAGTCATTCTCGGATCGTTACGTTTGCCCCAGGCCCGGGATTCTGGACCCAAGATCTCCACCCACGGGTGTGGGGGGGAATTTTATTTTTAACAGCGCCCTTGAATGGGCCCGGGCTTAGGGAAAGGGCCGGGCTGGTAGTGTTTAAAAAAAAAAAAAAAAAAAAAAAAAATAATAATAATAATAATAAAAAATAATAATAATAATAATAATAATAATAATAATAATAATAAATAATAATAATAATAATAATAATAATAATAATAATAATAATAATAATAAAAAATAATAATAATAATAAAAATTAATAATAATAATAATAATAATAATAAAAAATAATAAAAAATAATAATAATAATAATAATAATAATAATAATAATAATAATAATAATAAAATAATAATAATAAATAATAATAATAATAATAATAATGCCACCAACTCTTTGGGTTTCCCCAATTTACTAATCTACTCCTTTGGGGTAGTAAAAATTGGACCCGGGAAAAGGGCGCGGAATCGACGTGAAGCCCTTGGAAAGTGCACCTACATCGTGGTTTGCACCCCGAAATCGTCCGTTCCAGGGTTTGGGGTTACCCCCCGAAAACAGGGGGGGGCCGTGGACTTCGAGTTTATTCTACACAACAGGTTGGTGCTGGATGGAGCCTGAAATCCATGGGCTTGGATCCCCTTCCCCTGCTGGCCAAAGACCATGAGACCCACGGAAAGGGCTTTTTTTTTTTAAGGCAGCAGTCCGTGCAGCCGATGAACTTGGTCTTGAATTTCGACACCAGGGGAAAATCCAAAGACTCTATCACCGGGGTTGGGCCCGCCACGGAGGCCCATAAAAGCGCAGGAATCGGGCATCTCGGCCCCCGGGGATAACCCGGGATGCATGGAATTTTCTTCAAACATATTGAAGACCACGGCTTATCCGAAAGTCTGACCTTTGCTTTCCTTAGGTCAGGTGGACTCAAGTCGGAGACTGAGGATTCATCATGGCTTGCCAGGATGGTGTCTTCAACACTCTCGTGTATCGAAGCCGCGTGATGGGTATAGAGGTCCCTGACACGAGATGGGGCCTGCCGTGGAGCGCCTGAGACCATCTACCTTGCTGTCAGCATGTACAGCATATGCGGTCTCAGCCTATATCCATCGTCATAACGCGGCGTTACGAGTGCTGTATTACCATCTACGACACTCGTACGGTTTGATGAACACCAGTGCTGCCATACGCTCCGGGGATATTGAGTCCGTTGTGGAGAATGAGAAGTGCCGAATTTTGGAACTACTCATTCCCCACCCTCAGGCAAATACAAGCCAACAAGCCTGACGTAGTCCTCTTCGACCGCGAGCAGAAACGATATACGTTATAGAGTTTTTCGGCTCGGGGAGACGAAACTCTACGAAAAGAGGATGAGAAACGGACGAAGTATCGAGATTTACTCTTCGAGCTCCCAGACTCTATCCAGACCATTCTGTGAAGATAGTGGTTCTGATAATAGGGGCCCTTGGTGGAATGATGCCAACGCTACTCTCAAACCTGGAAATTATCCGGCATGCCGTAAATCGGCAAAATCTCTACCGGCCGCATGCAGAAGGCAGGTCATTCTCGGATCGTTACGTCTGCTCAGGGCACATGATTCTCGGACCCAATGATCTCTCACCTCACGGATGTGGGGAGAGGTCATTGGTTTATGTAACTCCAGCACGCCCTTCCGAAGGGCGGAGCTTGGAAGTTAGGGCCTGACTGGAAGTGTTTAGAACGAAAAATAATAATAATAATAATTAATAATAATAATAATAATAATAATAATAATAATATTAATAATAATGTAATAATAATAATAATAATAATAATAATAATTCCTCAAAGGCTGTGAGATTATGACGTGGTGGGGCTCAGTAGTTACAATGATTCTGAGAGCGATGCCGGCGGGAGTTTTATACTCCTGGTAGGGCCACCCATGCCGGTAAGGTCGAAGAGGTAGAGAAGCTAAGGACAGCTCAACAGGAGTAAACCTGAAAAACCGGAACCTAAGGTGGAAGACATCGTGCCAAGTGGTGAATGGCTACTCGTAGATAGTCGCTTACGATTCCTTGTGAGACCAGACAGATCTCACACGGTATTCAGTCCCTCTGTGGTAAAGGGAGCACTGCTACAGTTGACATACATTTCCCTGCCCTCCTCGTGAATTTTATGGAAAATTCCACAAAACCAAAGGAGGTGCCTCCCTCCCAAAACAGAGGCAAACCCATCCACACGAGCCAGGAGACGAGGACAACTCGGTTTCCGGTCGTTAAAAGAAGGTGACTTTAGTTCAACTAATCCCTTCTTGATACAAAAAAACTTTTATGGACGCAGGACATGTTAAGAATTTGAAAAAAAATTAGAAGGTTTTACTGATGCCCCCCGCTGCGCAATCAAGAAAGATAATGGAATTCAAAGAAATTTTTTAGAATACGACTCGAAGTTACAGCCCATGCCAGATAATTACCGAAAGGGTAATCAATTGCAGAACCTCTTTAACTTACTGAACAAAGAAATATTGAAGGAATCAAAAGATCAACATATTTATAGAAGCCGAAGAAATCAAGAAAAAAAGATGGCATCCTTTCGATACCCCCAACCACATTTTGACTTTCAATTCGCCCAAAATTCAAAGTGAAGTAACGTTTTTTAAAATCCGTCCTTTTTTTCCATCCCCTGGGTTTGCTGTCAACGTTTTGGCCATACTGCCCCCAGGTTTTTCTGAAGACCAGGGGAATGCGTATGTTTTGGAAAAACCCTTTCATGAAGGAACCTCATGTCAACCCCCCCCTTTAAATGTGTGAACTGTGAAGGTCCTCATCTGCCGGTCGAAAGAGTCCAGTTTAAAAAGAAATAAATTCGGGAAAAAAAAAAAGAAAAAAAACTCCTACAAAAAAACCAAAAAAAAAGTTATTGTAAAACCCCGGGAAACCAATATTTCATACGCCCAAGCTGGTTCATCTCCACCCGCTCCTAGCCCCCAAACATCATCAAAGAATTACTTCCTCCTAAATTGATGCACAAAAAAACCCACCTCCCTCCTCTTCCTTTACACCCCTTATCCGTGCGTCTCCCCCCGGGCCCCTGGGGGGAATCGGAGGGATCTTTCACCCCCCTTAAAAAAGTCTAAAGAAGCGGTTAGACCCCGACAGCCTGTTTGGGGGTTCAATAACGAGCGAAACCTACCCCCCTTTTTAAATTTTGGACAAAAAAAAAACCAAAAAGGAGGGCCCTTTTAAAGGGGGAAGCCACGAAAACACTTTTCTACGCCACAAACGGATCGGAATTTCCAGCCCCCAACCCAACTGAGGTCCCCAGCAGCCCCAGTCAAAAACCCAAGAGTTATTTTTTTTGCTCCAAATTTTCCCTTTTTTTTTTTTCTTTTTTTTCTCAAATTTTTTAATTTTTTTTTTTTTTTTTTCTTGTTTTTTTTTTTCCCAAAAAGTACATATTTTGTGAAGTCCAATAAATAAAAATATTTCAATGGCAAACCCCAATTATAAAAAGGAATTACCGGAATCATTAGCAAACCCCCGTGAAATTCAAATTATAAAAAAGGGGGAACTCCCCCCTTTTCTTAGTTTTTCCCCAAAAACACACCTCAAACCCAATGAATCCTTCCGGCTGAGAGGTTATCAATTTTTTTTGGGAAAACGTCAATCCTACTCATAGAGCAAGGGGGGTGTCGCTTTTTTTGGGAAAAAATTTCCCCAAAAAAGATGAAGATTAGTTACGGGGCCTCCAAAGGGGTCCCCCTTTTGGGGGGCCCTTTGAGAAAACCCCTCTGAAACATTTTTTTTCCTGGGGGTAACGGGGACCTTTACCATATCCAGAATATTATCGCCCAACTCCCTTTTGCCCATTTTTTGATCCTTGGCGACTTCAATTCTCCCCCCCAAAATGGGGAGACTCCAAACATGACAACAGAGGGAAAAAAAAGGAATCTTTGATAGAAAAAAACAATTTATGCATTTTAAATAGTGGTAATCCTACGCATTTTGAAGCACGATCCGGCGAAAACGGTTTTCTCAGTTTATGCCCCCCCCACTAGGCTAGCATGGGATACCGTTGAAGATCTTCCTTCAGTGATCACTTCCGATTACCATTTGTCGATGCCCCCCCCCAAAATGTTTTTTTTACAAGGAACGAAGGGGCACAAAGAATGGAAAAGGGAGAAATTTTCTGATCATGTAAAAAAACCCCAAACCTTTTAACGATTTAAAAGCAGTGGAACCCCCCCCTATTCTTAAGCAGGGGAAAATTAGCATCCCAATAAAACCATCAAAAAAACCCTCGTCCCCTCCCCCGGGGGAATGACGAGATCAAAATGGGGGTTACCAAAGAAAAAAAAAAAAAAATAATAAATTTAAAAAGGATCCCACCCCTTAAAACTTTTTTAGCTTTCAAAAAAACTAAAAACGATGGCAAGGCGACTCCCCCTTGAATGCAAAGAAAAAATTTCCGGGCAGAAAAAAATCTCGTCGATTAATCCGAGGTTGGGCTCGGAAAATATGGAAAAAAAAAAAAGTCATTGCTGGGAAAAAAAAATATGGATAGTCCTGTCTCTCTCAACTATGATAATCGGGGGGGTCCTCGGACCCGTGGGGGTCTTGGGGGGTTTTTTAAAAAACCTTTTGCACAGAAAAATTTTTCGGGGATCTATGAGGAAGATTTCATGAACGGAAAACATTAAAAGAAAAAAATATCCTCAATTTCAATTCCCATATCCTGCACTATAACCTTTTCCCTTTTCCGTCAATGAATTGGAAAATTTTTTTTCCCCGAGAACTGCCCGGAAGCTGGGGTGTTAAAAACTTATAAGTATGATTATCCTTGCCCATCAATGAGAAAAAAGGGGAAATTCTTAAGCTGTATAATAAAATCTGGGATTCTGGAACTTACCCCAAAAAAGGGGGAGAATCGCCATAATAATTCCCCTTTTTGGGGAAACCAATAAACCTCCTATGGATCCCAACAACTTCCCCCCCTTTTTCCAAAAGTTGCCTTGGAAAATTTTTTTTTGAAAAAAAAGGGTTTAAATTTTAGATTCTCGTGGTGGTTGAATCGAACAACGATTTTCAGTTCCGTCGGTCCCCGGGGGGCTCAACAACGGGGGCCCTGGGGTTTTCCCCCCAGGGAGATAAGGGAAAAATTTTAAAAAAAGAACCTTAGTTGCGTGAGTTTTCCGACTTCGCCAGATAGAAATTTGGGGTTTCCATTATGGCAATTGCACACTTGGGGACTGAGGGGGGAACAGGGGGCCTTTGTATAAAAATTTCCCAAAGATCGAACCTTTCAGGTTGGGGTGGGGCCATTGATTCCCCATATAAAAAAAACTCAAAACCCGGAATCCCTCAAGGCTCAGTGCAAATGTACCCTTTTTTGCAGTGGCCATTAATACCTCCTCAAAAAAATAAAAAATTTTTAAAAAAAAAATATTATACGTTGACGATTTTTAACCTACTCTACAGAAAAGTCCATGGAAAACATTAACGAACATTTGAATAAGGGAAAAATTTTCCCTTTTTATAAATTGGGGTGATCAAGGGGGGTTTCCCCGTTTCGAAAGAAAAACAAACGCATACATTTTAAAAAGGAAAATTAAAACCCACCCAGATCCAGTACTGTTTTTTAAAAGGCACCCAATTGGGTTAAAAAATCGTTTAAAATTTCCCCCAGGCAAAAGATAAGAAACTGAATTTGGGAAGAAAAACTCCATCAATTAATTTCGAAGTGTAAAAAAACTTGAACAAAAAGATGTCAAACATTAAATGGGGTAGATAAAAAATTCCAAATTTATAAAGTCGGTAACCCCAAGGGGGAGTTTGGTTATGGTGCCACCCTTTCAATTTTCAGGCCCCCCAAAAAATTTGGGGTAACCCCCAAATGACAGCCCTAAGTTTGGGGCCCTGGGGTTTTAAAACCCCCCAAAAGGGGGAAAAAATGGGTTTAACTATATCCCTTAACCGGGGAAAAGACCCCCAAAAAAGATAATTTTTGCCCCCAAATTCCCATCTCAGCCCTCCATATTAACCCCCCCCGTTTTTTATCCCCGATGAGCACGTTTTTGGGAAAACCAAAAGGGCCAACCCCAAAATTGTTTTCATGGCCCGCAGAAAATACTCTACAGGGGAATTTTTCCCTTTTAACCAATAACGTTCCTTCTGCCCCCGCCTGGCAACCCCCCTTTCCAACCTTTTTTAAATTCGGGTTATCATCATGGAAGAAAAAAGAGAACCCAAAATCAACTTAAGAGCTCTTTTTTTGAATGAAATAGTTTGACACAAATAGTCCCATATTTTTACCGATGGATCGGAAAAAAAAATGATGGAGTTGGCGCTGGTGGATGGGAAAACGAGCACTTTTGGGGGTTTGAATCCTAGTTGCTCAATTTTCACTGCGGAACTATACGCCGTATGGCAAAAATCTTCTTTTTTTTTGTTTTCAACCCCCCAAAAGGGTAGTTTTTTTTTGACTCATTAAGTGCAATTCAGTCATTAAATAACAGGTTACAAAAAAAAAAATTTTTGCCAAAATATCTTAGGGGAATAGTTACCATCTAGCGTCAGAAAAAATGCACCCCCTTTTTTGGGGGCCTTGGGGACTGGGGCATCTCTGGTAACGGGGGCAGATCTTGCAGCAAAAGGGAAAAAACACGCACTCCAGAAGATTTAAAAGGGGGAACCCCTTCCCCTTTTTTGATATGAACACCCAAATAGCCAAAAAATTTTTTTTTACATGGCGAAAGATGGACATCCCAAAATACCAAAAATTAACAATATTAAGCCAAAAAAAATAAAAAAGGGGATAACCCCCAAATTCCTGAACAGACGGGGAAAAAAATTTTACTTTTCCCCCTTTTGAATCCCCGGCATACCCATCTCACCCTCGTATTTTTTGTGGGGGGCCCAGACCCCGATGACCATTGCAATACAAGACTGTCAGGTTTGCGCATATCTTCCGCCCGGTTTTACATCTCGGCTTTTTAGAATGAACCCCGAATTTGAAAATATTTTAAAAATACCGAAAATTTGAAAAGCTCTTACCTATATTGATCATCTCCCCTTTTAAACCCAAAAGAATTTGAATACCATACTGGCAGCTAAATGATCATGGCAATCGAATGCTGCCTAACCAAAAAAAAAAAAAAAAAAAAATAATAATAAAAAAAATAATAAAATTTAAAATACCCCCCAAGGGCTGTGAGACCTTTTCGTGGGGGGGGGGGCCGAAAAGTTACAAAAAATTCTAGAGCGATGCCGGCGGGGGGATCACACTCCCGGAAAGGGACCCATGCCGGGGAAAAAGGCGAAGATGAGTAGAAAAAAGGACAGCTCAACAAAAAACCTGCCAAAATACGTAATCTAAGGTGGGGGAAACATCGGGAAGATCAATGGCTACCGTAGATAGTCGCTAACGATTCCCCCCTGAGCCCAGACGAAACTCACATGTACTTCAGTCCCTCTGTGGTAAGGAGCACTGCCACAGTTGAAAATATATTTCTCCCCCCCTGGAATTGTATGGATAAACTACCAATTCAAAAGAGGTGTCTCCCCTTTAAATAGAGACAACCCC